>KQ435727.1:2010454-2025194 GCA_001276565.1 Melipona quadrifasciata | reverse complement strand
TCCACTTCTTTCAGCATCAGCTGATGCCAGAGATTGTCCAGTTCTCTGTCCGCTTGCCGTTTTGCCTCGTTGTCCGCCATTTGGGCCAAGTTGACCAATTTCGCGTCGATCACCGACTTCTTCGAAAGCCTCGCGCGGATCTCCTGCGACTGAGTCACGCGCTGTTGCACTCGCTTCGCGGCTACCACTGCTAAACGCTTCTCCTCCTCCTCCCTCCGGATTTCCTCTATTCTCTGCCGCATGTCGTCCATCCTCGCGTCGTCGCCGTGTTGAGCCTGGTGTATCACCTCGTGGATCAGACCCATCTCTTCTTTCAGCAGCAAGTCGCGGAGTTTCTCGCGCCGCGCGTTCACGCTTTCCTCGAACGACGCTAATCCTGAAGAATCGTCGCTCGTTGACAGCGATTTTATGGGAATAAACGAACGAGATGAGTTTTTAAGTTTTTTTTTTTTTTTATTGAAAATGAAAGAGAAAGGTTTGACGAACTCGGCAAAGCTTAGACTCTAAAGAACTCGGAATACTTCTCCTTGCATCCCAGCGTGTAACCTATTCTCCTGATGGTTGAAATAATTTCTATTCTCTCCCTCCTCTAAACAGAGCTGTCGTTAATAATTGCCATCGATAATTTCGAATTTTTCAAAAATCTACGAAGCTTTCAATCCCCTCTTTCACCAAAAAAGATTGCGCCCAATTTCAAGAACATTGCAATGTCTTGCAAACTTTGAAAATACTTTGAAATTACAAGTACGTCTAATTCTAACGCGTGATCCTGCCGATCATCAACAATCACCCTAACAATCCCCGCTAGTACCTTGCTGAACGCGTTGCCGAGCGCTCTTCCTTGTGATCCTACTGTTGGTTTGGTTCTCGAATTCCAAGAGTTTCGTCAGGTGCTCGTACTCCTTCTCCCTCTGTCGCTGATGATCCTCGTACGATTCCGGGATCTTCGTCATTTTGCAACCGGATCTCTCGCGCAGCCTGTATCCCCAGGACGCGTTCGGACTGCCGACAGCAACTGGCGGATACTTCCTGGGTCTCAGAGGCCCGCACTGCACCTCCTCCACCTTGAAGAAACTCATCTCCACTCGTGCTCGAAGGTTAGAGCGACGTTGTTCGAACGTTTAACGTAACGAGTCTTCGAACCTGTGTTTACCGGTTACTACGACGACCAAACTCGATCGAATTAATATTTGGCCTGTTGAGGGGGCGGTGGAGTTGATTTGCGACGGCGGTCTGGTTACGGTTCAGTTAGGCTAGGTACACTTGGATGTTGCTCAATGCCCTGGAACGTGACCAATGCGCACGAACACGCTGCAAGGTGGTGAATGGCTGTTCGAAAGGGCTGACTCTGGCCCCGGTAATTGGATCATTACTGGGAATTAATGGGCTACCCGATGGGGTTGCCAGTTTTTCTCGCGAGCCTGTCAAATTTTCGGTGATTTGGATCTGCATATAGTCGCAAATGTAGATTTATTTTTTAACGTGTTAAAAATAGATAGCAGTTGCTGTTTTCGAGACAAATTAGTACAGACTTGATCGGATCGTATTTACACGATTCTTGTGTGGATTTCTCTTTTTCTATTCGATTCAGTGGATATATTATTGTCTTAAAAAAAAAATTTAATGAGCGTAAATGATTGCACTTAATCCTCGACCAAAAAACTTTCCTTCCAATTTAATTTAATCTCAAAGATATTTCCCACTCGCTGCAAAAATCTCTCGTTGCTGCCCTCGTCATACTTGATCATAATACGTCATCGTTCGTCCGACCTCGCGGGGAAAGGACATCTTAAAAATTCATCTGGCAGCGCTCGGTGTCCCGATCACTCGTTTACACGCGGGAAATCAATTATCAAGGGAGGAAATGGTCGGGTCGGAACAGCAACAGCAACAGCGACGGAGAAACGAAGGGAGACGGAGCGGGGCCGCGAACTCACCTCCCAAAGTGCTAACATTGCACGCCGTCAGAAATTCAGGACTTCGACGGTGGCTCGTCTTTCAAGTTCATCGAGTTTACGAGACTTCGTGTAGTTCGATTACACGCCCCCCAGGCCACGGCTGTAACGCAATATCTATATCGAAGTAATCAAGCTCACAATATCCCCGATTTAGGCAGGAAATTTCGCCGGCAGACGGGGGCGGTTGCACGCGTCGATTCGAGAATTACACGGCTCGGCTCGGGCTGCCGCCCGAGCGAGACGCGTGGCAATACACATTTTCCACGCCTGCGAAATTCCGGCCAACGCGTCTTCCGAAACGAGTCTTTGACGACGAAGGCAAACCAACCGTGATCTCGTCGAAACGAAATCAAAGAAACGAAGGCAAAGGTTGCAACGCTGGAATTCTTTCATAAATTCCAAACTGTAAATGTAAATTAATTCTCCGGCGAGATACTTCGATTTTCAATTTGATTCAATTTTGTAACGTTAACCTCTATCAGCAAGAATGTGAAATATCCAAGATTTCAATTGCCGCAGTAATCTATATCCAACGATATCAAAACATTTGCGAGCGATAACACAATCACCGAAACTCTCTGCTAACCCATTCCGCGATGAGAAATTTTCCCCTCCAGAGAGAAAAGATGTTTGAATTCGAACGAAGTAAAGAACGCGAGAATTTTCTTGGCCACCTTGTGATTCGATCGAATAATTCGTTATTCAGTTATCACAAATAGTTCAGCTTGATTGCCGATGGATGGAGTTTCATTTTGAGAATAATTTCTCGAAAGTGAGTACGTAGTCGTTAGTGCTAATCACGGAGCCGGAAATCGGTGCGCGCCATACTAACCTGGCGTAGGGGATACCATGATCAACGAGGTGGTTCCCCCAGGCATGAGGCCACAAGCTGAAGCCTGTAAGTACTCCTAACGTGAGTATTTGTGCGTTAAATTTTTGGTAGTGTGGGGTTCTTGCGGGAACGCAGACCCCACGCATTAATCCACCAACGAAAACCCTCGCTGGAGTCTTTGTCGTCCAGCGATCGCGTTGTGTTCTCCAACATTGATACATCCATCTTTTTCACTTGCTTCTCGTTTGAATTTATTTATGTCGGAGTACCAAAATGTTGAGCATTCAACGCCAAACTAAGAAAATTGAATTAAATAAAAAATTTCAATAACGTCAGTGAAGAGTTTCACAAGCGATAAGGAAATGAAATCGAACAAGATGTTGGTTCGAATCATCCTCTGTCTAGAAACGTCCTAATCATCGAGATGCACCACGGAGCAAGAGAACGTTCGAAAAGTCACAGACCTATCGGCGGGTGTTCGTCGCAACCCCCCAGAGTACCCAACAAGCAGCAGCTCACCACCAATCGTCTCCACGAAAAACTCGTCTTCGAAACCCTCCAGTTTCCTCCTCCTCTTTCGAATCTCTCGTTCCTTTGAAATCGAGCGAAACACGCGACCTAGTTCGCGACCAGAGGACTGACTAGCCCCCCTGTGAAACGACGGCGACTACCACGTCTTCTTTAAACCAGCGGCTTCCACGTGCGTGAAAAGAGAAGACGCGAGAAAAAGCCGCGTTTCCGGCGTACGTGTCGCGCAAACGACGACGAGGGAGAGGTTGAAAGAGAGGAGGCAGATGATGAGTCCTCGCCGGTGAAACCGACGAGTGGCGCACAACACGTCGTCCAACTCACCTAGTTCCATCGCGGAATAGTCGGCCAGGAATCCTCTCTTGAGACATTGACATTTCTTATTGCGCACAGCTTAACGTAACCCCGCCAAGTGTCCGTCGGACAACGGAAAGAATCGGCTCGAGGGTGAACGTACAAGCCGGTTAGAGTAGACATTCACAATGCATGTTGCTGGATCGCGTCGGGGATCTTTGACTTGAGAAATGGGTCGAAACGAACGCCTGTTTCATCGTCGCGTCATCGAGAAAAAGAGAGAAATAGAGAGAGTCTGATGATTGCTGACTGTAAGCAGCATCAGCAAGGCATCGTGAGTCGGGTTGGGTGATCGATGCGAATGAAATAGGAAACAACGCTTTTCCTTGGTATCGTAACAACTCTCTGCCTTTAATCGAGAGGAATAGGCGCATAGCTGATGTGTATAATCGAGGACTTTCGATTAATCTCTACAGATTTTCGTATAGTTGACAGCTGAAAAAAAGGCAGTCGAGACCTCCTTGGTCATATATGTATATATATTTCAGTAGATATGACCTACTGTCTAATCGATGCCATCGATCTAATGGACCAACCAATCACTACCATCTTCTCAGCTCTCAACAGTATTTAGGTGTATGGGGTGGTATCGTGACCAAGACGTCGACGCTGTTAACGACCCGCAACACATACAGTTAATTCGACGTATATCAAGCTACGTCTTCACCGAAGCAACGAGTAGAAACCTTTGTTCTTCGAACGAGTCGAACGTTCCTTCGGATTTCTTCGTGCGTTCGGCGTTCGAAAAGCAGCAGGAGGTTGCTTCGGTGAAAAATAAGCTTCGATCGTTTTTGATGAAGTAGTACAGTGACACGAAGTAGCTTTAATGATCGCTTGCGTGTTGAAACGTTCTATCACGTGGAATATTCATGTAACTGTAAAGCTGTAAACGACGTTATCGTGTGTGCTTCGCGCAATTTGTTTCTAGATAGCGGTCGATCAAAGTCGTGGGTGAATCTGGCTATCGCTAGAGGAAATCCGTTCTTCGCTGATCAATCGGCCGTGCGTTCGATAACGAGCTCGGTTCGTCAATGAAATTGAGTTTGAACCTAAACCAAAGTCGTCACACACGTTAGCGCGTCTCCTCGCCAAAGTTTTCGAACAGTGCTCGATCGGTTTGAGCTTTGTCCGAAAAGCGCTCGCGGCGATGGATGATTCTCGAGCGCCGAATCGATCAGCGAGAAATCGATTGTAAAGATCGCTGTAATCAGTGTAGAGATGAGTTCGTCCGGGATTCTTGCGACAGACAACGCGAAAACATCGAACATCTTCGTCAAACGTTGAACGACTTTCTTTCTTTTTTCTTTTTTTTATATAAAAAAACGCGTTTGTTCTGATTTGTAATGATAAAATGAATTCCAATTCAAATAATTGGGAGCTGAAGGTGAGTGGAAGGGTGATCAAGATCGAGAAGTCTCGAGGAAGCATGATAGAGCATGGAGGAGGAAGAGTTAAGGTAAAAAATATACGGCGGGTCAAAGCACGTCAATGCGAGTAAAAAAAGGAAAGAAGTATAACTGGTACCAGACAGAGTATGCTAAACGTACAATGAAACACTACGATATGATACAGACTAAACACATGTGTGTACGATCGTGATGGAACGTAGTAGCAAAGGCACGAATCTCTCTTATCATGAACCGACGTATCTCTAAGATCGCTACGATCCTCTCCAAGATCCTTTTAACCAGTATCAACGATTTTTTTTTCCTGAAATAAACATCGGATAGAATTGAAACAATGGGACACGGTTACACGGAGGGTCGTAGCAGTTTCTGAATGGATGTGCCTCAGGTCTCGATCGATCATCCATCGAATCCTCGATGTTTATTTATCATTTCTTTCACCGTGACCGACATCTGAAAAATAAATAATCGCACGATTCCACCGAAAGACCGATGGACGGATCGATGAGAATTGGGAATAATCGTGTCGGGCACGTCGATGCACATAATCCTACCACGATCCTCGATTACATTTCAGATTATCAAATCCCTGTCACTATATAAGTGATACGAATAAACATTATTGTATTTATTGTATAATTACTATACATCAAGTGCCACGAGATTCGTGGATCGAGGATCGTGGCAGCTCAATCGAATGACGATCGTCGAACGTGATTAATGGGGTCTCGCCACTCAGGGCGGACAGATTTCCCTAACTAATTGCAAGATCGCGCTCGAACCGTCGATCGAAACACGACAGACGGGTTTGGAACGGTTTTTTTTTTTTTTTTTTGTCTTTGCCTGGACCGAACGAAACTCACCGTTTTACTTTTTCTCTTTTTTTTTGTTTTTGTTTTTTTGTCTTTTCCAAAGAAAGAAAATTCCAGCTACCGTTCCGTATTTTCGTCGGTCGTCCAAGCGAGAATGATCATAGACTCGACAACGAAATATCGTGATAATTGCGACAATAACGCTCGTTATCGATCGAAGACCGTGGTTTCGGCGGCAGAGCGCTAAGGCGTGGAGGTGGGGCCGGTGGTGGCCGATGGCATGGCCGTTGGCGCCGCACCGGAAGCGGGCATCATCGGCGGCGCGTACGGACTTCCGCAGAGCTGGTCCGCGATCCTCCCACCTTCGCGAAGTCCACTGAGGAAAGCACCGTGCACGGTCGCCGGGTAATTTCGTATGGTATGCTCCCCTGAAAGCACAGACCGGTTCGCCACCGCGTTAGAGAATCAATCGGGAAACTGGACGCCGTGGGGTGTAGCTCTAGGGCGAGTGTTTCCATTTTTCTTTTTCTCGCTCCTTTATCTCTCTCTGGGTCTTTGAAGACGACGACCTTGGTCGATTTAAGGGACCGTGGAATAGCTGGAGGATACAGGGAGGAGAAATTGCAATCTTGGAGGGTTTCAGCAGTGGACTCGCGATTTTTCGGGTAGGTTGAAAGTCAGTTTAAATTGAGATATATTGTAGGATATTTCTGCAAATTTTAGTACGAATCGTAGATTACTAGAAGAAGTAAATTTCAAGCTATTCGTTGCGTGAAACAATTTAAGACGATTATTAAGCAAATATTTACAAACAAAAAGTATAACATAATCGTTTTGCTAGAAATATTCGTAAACTGTTCTAACGATGACTCGTAAAAGTAGAATTTATAATTTAAAATCAACATATAAAAAGACACAAATTCCAAAAAGTACTGTGCTTATCTCGATGCACAAAAGTGCCCTCTTGCCGAAAACAACTTTCCTAAACCTATCACGAAGCCATTAAACCCCCCTGTGAAAAGACTCATTCAAGGTAAAAAGTCATGCAGAGAAAAGCACAACCTAGCCGCTTGAAAAAGATACGATTCACATCGCGTTCACGGGAATTTCCCGGTCTTTATCAACTGGCAGACGCCAAAGTCCACTTCGTTCCCTTCCCAAAAACCAAAAAAAAAAAAAAAAAAAGAAAAAAGAAAAAGAAGAAGAAGAAAAGAGAAAAGGAAAGCAGCCAGTGAAAATATCGCGGAGACTAAATATTTACCTGCGAAGAATACCCTTGGCTGCGGTGGTGGAATACCAGGTGTGGCAGGGGGCGCGACAGGCGCTGCCAAAAGATCGTAATCGCTACCGGAGCTGCCGACCGCCACGAAACTGTACGAGCCTCTTGCCCACGGATCTGCCCGCCATCTCGTCACCACGCTCTCGCGTGGCTGTGGCACCACTTGGTTCCCAAAAATACCCTAAAAACACAGTGATGCATACTTTAAGAGGCTACACGTTACAGAAGCGGAGAAAGAATAATTTAGATAGACAGCGAAACGCTTTGCAACGCGAGTACTAAGGTTACAGAAGAAAATTTAAAAAGGCACGTGGCACGATAATCTGTAACTCTGTAAAATGAAATTTTTTTTTTTTTTTCATAAGAGGAAAGAACAGATGTAAATAGCAAATTTGCTAACAAGTATCAAAGGGATAAGTTATC
This sequence comes from Melipona quadrifasciata, assembly GCA_001276565.1. Lineage (NCBI taxonomy): Eukaryota > Metazoa > Arthropoda > Insecta > Hymenoptera > Apidae > Melipona > Melipona quadrifasciata. The sequence goes on along the minus strand of KQ435727.1, from coordinate 2,017,602 downwards.
TAATTTTAAAATTTCTAATTTAATTGTGCATGCAGATTGCAAAATACAAAATCTTAGTAATTTAATTTAATTGGTAATTAGTAATCTCTAGTGATTAGTAATTCAGTAATTTAACATAAAACGATAGTATCTGAGTATTGAACTTTTGTTTCTCCGTCACTGTATAACAAAAGTTCAAAAAACTACTGGAATAGTAAATTGTATGAAAGCGATACGATACTTAGACGATGAAGCGAAATGAAATAAGTGACGTAGGCAATATTGTACTACGATAAATATTGTAACTGACGTATCATCGAAAAGGATCACGATTCATTCGTTTAATTAAACTCGTTTAATTTTCTAGCACCGCGACTAGCAAATAAATAAATACGTAAATCACACGTTTGCTTCAAGTATTTTTATAATTTACCCAAAGAAACTCACCTTGAGGACGGCGATGCAACGGCCGACGATCACATCGTCGCTTACGTTCTCCATCACGCAGGCAGCCTCGCCAGCGACTAGAGCCAACAACACCGGAGCCTTGTAAAGGTTCCAGAAGAGGAAGAGCTCGCCACGCGACGCGGTCGTACTACCCACGTGGCCAAACAAATTGGCGGTCGGATCCCAGAAGATCCGTTCGAAGCACAGCACCACCTGACGTGACAGATTCCCGGGAATTACTTCCTTGCTAGTAGCACTCGCGCGATCATCCACCTCTGGACTATTCTCGACCAAGAAGTTTCGTCGATGAGTTTCAGTCGAACGAAAGTTTGGACGTCCATAGGCGACATAGAGCAAGTTTCTCGGTCTTGATCGCGAGCAAGGTGAAAACGCACAGGCATACCGGAAAGAGGAACGACTTGGTTTTCAATAACAATTCTCCGAGCTCTGACTCAACGCGGTGACTCGTTGAATTTTCAATTCAACGCGGAGAGATATGTGTAATTTGTGTTTAACAAGGCAGGAAGGGAGCACAGCGTTGGTAAGCCTGTTTGGAGAAAATATTACGTACCCGTCGGTCCTGGCAAATCCTCTGGTTTAACGGTTGCTCACGTAAACGTTTACCACCGGCGCTTCGTTTCATGAATCATTCTCTTTGCAGATTATTCGCGCATCGTTTAAGAGAATTACGAGATATCGCCAGTACGCAATACGATTGCACCGCCTCATCGCGGAACTTGAATTTCAGGCTCGATCGTGCACGTGGGATTCCTCTCTGTCGGTTGACAATCGCACATTCTAGCCAATCACGTATCTTTGTCGACTGGTTCAAACATCCAGTAAGTGCAACGTTATACAACATACGCCGTCGTTAGTTAACTTTACGAACTGACGAGCAAAGAAATGATGTTTTTCGAATTTACCTAACAAGACGAACCTGTTGATAGCGACCATGTATCATTCCCAAATCTGTCGTCCTAACATCCATCAGAGTCATCTCGCGATCATCGCCGAACTAAAGCCATCCGGCCAATTTCCATATTCAAAAGCAAAATTCGCAAGCTCCTTAAACAACAAACTTGCCACTCTCCCACGGCGTGCCTAACGTCGGATTCGTAAATTACTCGGCAGAGTTGTGAGGGGGAGATATTTATTCGAGCGGACCAGCTATCGGTCGGGAGATCCGGACAGCCGTGGCCCGTTTGGCCGCGCGATGAGCTTTTAATTTCGACAAAGAGAGAGAAAGAGAGAAAGAGAGAGAGAAGAAGAGATCCGAGAGATTCCCTCGAAGCGAGCAGACTCCGGGGCGGCCGTAAAAGGAACGTGTCCCGGGCGTAAGAAGCGACACGAGCCACGTCACCGCCGTTGCTCCTCGCGACGAAAGAGGCCGCCGGATCACAATATATCTCATTCCCGTGGCCGGCCGACAAGTTCGATGGTCGTTTTCAACGGCCGTTATAAATCAGAGGAGAAGCGGGCGGAGAAGGGCGCGCGAGCGCCGCCTTACCTTGGGCCGCTTACCTTATTTAAATTGCCGAAGCCGAGCCTCTGAATAGCCTGTGACTTCCAGTCCGGAAGCGGCGGGTTGAAGGCGACCGCGGACGGCGGCGCGGAAGCTTTCAGAACGCCGAGAGGCAGCGTCACCAGCACCGCGTCCGCCTTGTACACCGTGTGATTTGTGTGGGGGCTGCGCGAGGGTGCGGCCCACACCTCCACCCCGTTCACTCCGTAGCGGACCGCCCTGGCCGCTGTGTTCAACCGGATGTCCAGGCCCTCCGACAGAGCAACAGGTACGCACGAGTAGCCGTTGCGAACTGAAAAACCATAAGAGAGAATAGATAATTTGTTAGACATGTGTGTACGTATGTATGTACGCGTGGTAATGACGACAGAGATAGAGAGAGAGAGAGAGAGAGAGAGAAAGAGAGAGAGAGAGAGAGTTGGTTACGAGGATCGCGCGCGCGCGCATTGACAAATGAGAAGGTAATTGAGGTTCGATGTGGTTGAGATTTGTGAGCAACGGGGGAGAGAGAAAGCCGGGAGTGTGGGTAATGTTCGGAGGACTTGCGATTGGGGTGATAATAGAGGGACATGATAGAGGGTAACGTGTTTCCTCGTTTCTGGCTTGTTAGCTACCGTGTACCGGGTGTCTCGTTACGCGCGGACACGTACCGTCGCGTTAGAACGTGATGGATCGGGAAAGGTACACGCGTACGTCCGCGTATCGTAAAAAAATGTCGAAGCCACCTTCAAACGTGAAAATGTTTGTTCTGTTGTAATTTACGAATATGCTTCATCGAATTAAGATTTTAATCGTAGAGTAAAAAAAAAGAAATCTTCTTTTCGTCAACATGTGAAAAAAGTACATGTGAAAAGAAAAAAAGTATCTCGAGATATCTCGAGCGAATGGATGGCACGGACCAGAGACAAGAACGAGATCCTAACTACGCTACGAGATCTTTTAATTATTTTGAACGATGCAGGCCACCAGGGGCAGCACAACCTCAGAGGACGGTGTTCGATGCAACGAAATCTGGAAGAAGACGGCAATTATCGGAACGGATTGCGAAACGAGCGGCAGATATCCGGGGCGTATTCGAGATTTTCGGAGCCGGCGTTCCGAATTCGCGTGGACCGCGCGAAGGTGGGCCGCGGCGGTGCTGCAGCGCCGCGTCGCGCACGGTTGAAATTCCGCGGGCCGATGTCACCGGATGCGATAAAGGCTCCATTACCGGTTAATTGGATATTTCGCATTAGCGTGGCCAAATCAGGACACCTGACGCGGCCCTAAATTCTCGTAAGCACATTCGAACCCCGTAACATCCGCCGCGCATGTACTAATAATGATACACAGGCGTCTCCACTTAGGCAGGTTAATTATGTTGATGGCCAGCAGCGTACTAACAAGCGCCTCTCTCCGCTCTATCGGCGGATACCATTCCGCGGAAATTTAAATTTACGCAAACCCCCTTCTACTCACGCTCCCCTGGTTACAAGTAGCAACCAGCCGTCTCTCAATTACTATTACTTCGTGATTGATGAGTCGCAAATCGAACACTGTCTGAAACCTCGACTCTGGTATTTGAGAAAACTGCAGCCTGGATTAATTCATTAAGGAACGGGTACAATAATTTGTTGCAACGAAATTTTATGAAATTATAGATTCTGGATAAAATAGAGTAAAAATTTAGCTTGTACCTTGAAAGAACTTTCTCGCAATTGACACCTATTTATTCTAATTCTCTATAAAATTAATAAATAAACAAGTCCGTAGGAGTGAATAATTTGTTCCATTGAGAATTGCTCAACGCTGATCACCTATCCGGATAACGAAAAGTCTTAATGTATTCCCCACCTTTGGTCCCAGCTATTCGAAACATCCCGTACGTATAAATGCAAAATAACTGCTGCAAAAAAAGAAAAGAGGAAAAGTTTCGTCAAAGTTTCCATTATTCGGCCTCGTGTTTTCACCATTTGGCGCGCTGTTGAAACTGGCCGGGACCTGTTCCCATCTAGAAATTTATCGTCGCGTCGAACGACAGTCGCCTCGTCGTTTCGTTAATTCGGCCGATTTAAATTCGACGTCGGCCCATTCACGGGGCCGTTTCTCTCCGGGTCCCCCTCCGATTCCGCGGAGGAAGGTAACACACGGAGGGGCCAGGGCGGATCGAATTGGAAAAGGAACGAACGGGTCTCGCGCGACAACGCACGGTCCACGGTCCGATTATTTGCGACGACGAAAACGCTCGTACGGCCGGATTCGTTATTACTTTAATTGGAATCCATTTGAATGGCGGTGCGACGGGTAGACACCCGCTCGTGTCTGGCGTCGATTACAGAAACCCTTTCTAATAAGCGAGGGAATATTCAACAGCCAGTGAAGGGAACGCGGGCCCGCTGCTACCAAAATTATGGTAAGTCGATCCCACCTCGCTGATCTCAGTTTGCTCGCTCTCTCTCTCTCTCTCTCCTTTTTCTCTCTGTGTTGCAACTGCGTGCTGTGTCCTCTTTCTGTTTCCCTCCTGTTTCATCCTCTCTATCGCCAGTTGGAATTGGAAATTAATTCCTCGCAATGAGGCAGCCGGTTCCGAGTCGATGAAAATTATCCGCGGAGAACGAACTTGATCCGGTTTCGATTCTCTCTCCGTTTTCATTTACATCGTCCCACAACCCCTTTTGCGCCTCCTTCTTCCCTCTTCTCGCGGGCAAACTTTCCATCCGTTTGTTTAAAGTTCTCTTTATCTCTCTCTCTCTCTCTCTCTTTCTCATTGGTGATATTTTTACTTTGACGGAATTTAATTAATTTTTCGCTCGTAGATACTTTTACGATCGAATGAAATTGTCTTTATCGGAGAATTTTCACGGGTACGTTTTAATCCTTTGCAATCAAAGCGGCGCCTCGATGTACTTTATATCGACGAGCTCGTATTTGTTCGGTTGCTCGCATGAATTTGTAGATCTTCGTAATTGAAAATATACCACGCGATCTGAATATATTTCTATTAAATTCGTGTTCGCAATGCGTGTTCGAAATGATTATGTGTCTCGTGTGTCAACTTCTTAGTACCAGATTTCTGAGAGATTTTAATCCCGTTTCGTTGTTCATTATCGTATCGTTATTTGTATTTACGTTATCTCTGGACAATCACGCAATTTACACCCAAACATTGTGTAAATATATACTAATATTAAAATCACTATTTAATTGGCAAATTATCGTTCAAACATATAATTCATAAATATTAAGTCAAATATTATACTCTACTGTAGAATTTCAACTCGATGTTGAGGAAAAGCAGACGAAACAGAATTTCTATCATCAAGTACGTTTCGTGCGTTAAAATTTCACCGCGAATAACTGTATCCACTGACAATGAAAAATTGCCGATAACTTCAATTGATTTAACGTCGCAAAAAAAGATCACACAACGATTCATTTGGTCTCGTTTCGAAGTCTCTGCTTCGACAATCGTGATCATTTTTTTTTTTTTTTTTTCGGAAGATAACTTTACATCGCCTAGCGAACGAAAAAAAAAACAAAATCCCTTTTGTGAAAAATTGCAAAAATCCAAACGTTACGTCAGATTGAATTATCGACGATCTTTCGCTGTCACAGCTACAACTTTCCAAAGGGAAATCGAGAACCTTGTCGAGTCAATTTGCCAATCAGGCGGGAAGTTATTAATTGGCGACGAACGAAGCCCGATGATCGTATCATTTACGCGCGCACGTCCGACTTTCGAGTTCCACGATGTCTGTCTAAAATAACATCGAGGCCGAGGGGGTACGCGCGTACCTCGCCATTACTGTTTGCTACCGTAACTCGGAATGCTCGTTCGGATGTTTACTTTTGGGCGGAACAAGCGTTTTGCTTGCGCCCCCTCCGGTGCCGTACACCGCACACGGCTGTCTTCCATCAGAGAATCATCTCTGAAAAATCTGGCAAACAAAAAACAAGCCGGAAGCCCATTCAATCCGGTCCCATTGCCGTTTTTCCGGCTTTCGTTCGCGAGCAAACCCGCTGAATTTTTCAACAGGCCGGCGCGGGCCAGCCAACTGCACTCCCGGCGAATGAAAAATTTCTACGCTGCGTTTCCGTTCCGACGGGAACCGGGGCTCCCGATTTACGTGAAAGACACGCGCCCGTCCATTGATACGGTTGCAAGAAAGGGCCCTTTAGTTCGCGTTTAACCTGCCCCGGATAGGACACTCGACAAAGGGGCGCGAACAATGTGTCGAACACTCGTTTCTGTTACGTACATTTGCTATTCCAGTAACTGTTCTTTCATAGTTTCGTGAATGCACAACTGACGGACGAAATGCGTGACGCCGAGATTGGTAACGAACGTTAAATTATGTAGAAAGAATCTGGATCTGATTGTTACACTTTTCGATGGTCAAAATGATAATAACGCCAACCAAGATTTTGCTTGTTAAAAAAACAACTACTCGTAGACCTTTTGAAATTTTATCGCGATCGAGGAAATGGAATTTTAAAAATTCTCTGACGAGTAGCAAAAATCTAGAATCCTAAATATTCTTATTGAGCGCTAAAGAAATTTGAAAAAAGAAAAAAAAGAGAGTGAGAGAGAGAGGTAACGAAGTACCGCTAAAATTCAGAGATTCACGGTTAACGAAAGCAGCGGCGGCTGCGACGGATCGGCTCGTTCCGGTGAGAGAGGTTCTCCAACGGAAGGGGCGCGCGCGGTTCCACCGGAACCGAATCCCCGGTGCCCCGGTGAACGCAAATATTTAACGAAGAATTTATCAGCGTGTCGGTGGCCGTAGCGAACGTGGCGCGCGGAACGACTCCGCGAGTAGGAGCAGGAGGAAAGGAGGAGACCGGCTGGCTGCCTTCCCTCTCGTTCTATCGGTGGCCTCGGCGCGCGGCATTCTCGCCGTACCCTCCTCGGCGCTCTTTCTCGTGCTACCCTCGCGCTACGTCTTGTCTTTCGTTTGATCTTTGCTCGCAGTATTTTTTGACGGCGAGTCGAACAATTTGTATGCCGCGCTGCTTTTCAATTTACATTTAAATTGGTTGCTTATGGCGTTCTGTCGTCTCGACAGGAGTCGAAGTGCAGCCCGGCAGCGCAACAGCGAGGGACGCGCCTCGAGAGTACGGAGGGACAAAGAGGGAACGTGTACACACCGTGGGTGAGAGAGAAATGGAGAGAAAGAGAGAAAGACGAAGGAGAAGAGGGGAAAACAGATGGAGAGAAGGG
>KQ435727.1:1990751-2002452 GCA_001276565.1 Melipona quadrifasciata | reverse complement strand
GACCGAAGAGGGACGAAGAGGACCGCGGCTTTTAATCGGCGTAATAAGACGTCAAGGACACGGTCTACGCAGCCGGGTTACCGGAAGAAAAATTCGCTCTGCCGGTCGGCAGTTAAGCGATCGCGCGCCGCTCCGCATCGACAAGATTGTCGATTTATGTTTACATACTCGTTTTACGTGAGATCTCGATAATTAGAGTGCTTACCTATACGTGCACGCGAACGGGGCGCGCACACCTCTTTAGCCAGCCAGTGCCCGACGCAACATATACGTACGTGCGTACGAACATACGCGCGTGCGTGTGCGTGTTGCGTGGAACCACGTCGAACCTCGGACGACGGCCATGGGATGATGCCGTGGAAGAGGATTTAAAAAATGGAAGAACGCGGCGGGCTGTGCGGCGAACGTTTTAAACGAGGCCCGATTAATCCCTCCGGGGGGAAGAACGCGGCCAGAAATTGGCGTATAGTCTTCAGCGCGTTATCTTCGATCGTAAAGCATCGTCATCTCACGGCCCCGATACACTTGCAACGCGCGGCTGCTTATTCATCCCGTTCGCGAGTCAATATAATCCGTCAGAATCCCTCGACTACCACCCCCGGTTTCTATCGATTCGCAACGTTCCTTTCTTTCTCCCCCTCCCGCCTCTTTTCTACGTACTTTCCTTTCCTTTCTCGAGGAATTTTCAAGGATTCGCCGCTCCTTTAGTCGCGAAAGATCGCGCTTCGTTTGACGAATTTCTGCAAAATGTACCGCGGATTTTGCGCCTCGACTCAACAACTTCGAAGCACCATTCGGTTTCAGATTACTCGCTTCTCGATGCATTTCATTGATTCTGAAATCTTGACACGCTCCAAATTTTCTCTTGGATACCGCCACACGAAGCTACGTAACGCCGACAGCGAATTCTTGCGTTATTTCTGTCTTGCGAGAGACGTTCGATGCTCATCGAACGATGCAATCTTCCATGTAATTGGACTTTGCGCTAGATGGTGGTAGGAAGGTAATGTAAATATTAATGGGATGAGAAAGGATGGATGGCACGTACGTCGGGGTACGCGTGTGTGAAACAGAAAGAGAGAGGGAAGAAGAAAGGGAGAACGTTCGAGTGATTTACAACGTGGCATCGCGCCCCTGTGAATCATATCGCGTATTTGCTATGTAATAACTCGGTCTGGTTTAAGCGCGTTTTGATGGTCCACGTTATATACGATTCGACCAGCGATGAATGTAAAACGTTTCTGCATCGATATAGGATCCGTTTCGAAGAACAGAGCGCCGTCTTTCTCTTTCTTCCTTACGTAACCCCTGGCGGTAGGCAACGCAGCGGGCGTCCGTGAAGAAACGCGCCGTGTGTCAAGGTGCCAAGGGTCGCCTCTCAGACTGGCATTCAACTCTCCTTCGAAAAATACTGGTTCGTTTCTGATACGGCGCGTTTGGCACGTTCGACGCTCGTGAGATCGCAGCAGGCCGTTCGTGTCTTCCGTCATATCGCGACTGATCGACAAACAAGTACGGCAGGCAGATAAATCGAGATAAATCGAGAAACGATTAAAATCTCCTAAAATCCTTCTGAAACTACAATTTCTCCTGCAACGAGGTTGAATCGCAAAAATCCAAGCGAGATTGATCGAACGGTTCTGCAAATTGCTTCCACCTTCCAATTTTTCGCAATTGCATCCTCCGAAAAAGAAAAAAAAAAAAAAACAAACCTAACGATTCTTCAAAAATCCGTCAAACGACGGAAGGTGGAAAAGTTGGGAAATGGCGCGGAACGGTTCGTCGTCGAACGACCAAAGTGACAAACGTTTAACGCGGGATTGCAGACAATTCGTTAGACAAATAGTTCGACGCGGGTAGCGTTAAATAACCAATCGATCAGAAATCGGGAGGACGGCCATCGAAAGGGCCCTCGCTTCACCTCGTGTGGCACACGTGTTCCCAATTACCCGTCAAACGACGTGTTTCGCACGATCGTGTTCCGCGTTTCCGCCACGCCGAGCTCGCCTGACGCGCGCGTGCAAAAAAAAAAAAAAACAGAAAAACGCGACGCTTCAAAACAAGAGAAACAAAAGCTGGAAAACTTGCGCGTAAATTCTTCTCGCGTTTGACAGCTGTGCCACACAGGTGTGCATTGAAATGCACGTGGAACCAAAGGGGGTGGAGGGGATAGTAGTGGATTACTGCCCCTGTTGTCTCTGTGGCTGGAGGTAGTATAGTCTAATCTAATGGCGGCGCGATGGTGGCTGGTTCCGCGTAATTGAGTCAAAATTATTTTCGAGCGGAGCGGAGCCGCGATGATTACAGCGGTTTGGCCGAATCGAGGGCGGTCTGGCGGGCCCGGAGCTTTCCGGGTGGCAACTTTTTCTGCTTTGATGATCACTGTCAGTGAGCAAAAGGCCGCTTACGGGGCCTCGCGCGCTCTCACCTCGCGCGTCGCTCCATCAATCTCTCGTAAGCCAGCGTGCCGTTTTTACCGGCTGAAATTTATTACGCCCTGGCCCACGCTCTGCCGTGGCGGCGCGATCCACGCACCGACGTCGTCTCGCAGCTGTGTTGTGTCTCTCCTCATCGATGCGCGCGGCCAGCCTCGCTGGACAATCGTCTCTCCTTTTCCCTCCTCCCCCGACGAGCTGCTGCCGGTGCGTGTGGCCAGTTTCTTTGATAAAGCGTCGAACAAAGACTCGAATATTCGAGGATTAGCACGAGTTTCGCGAGACACAATTTCGCGACGGGTAGTAGTCCGGCAGTTTCCTTTGAACTTTGCAAAGGAAAGGTTTCCGTTTGATTACCTTTGCCAGGCTGACGCTTCAATTAACTCTGAAAACGCGGGAAATATACAATAATTTCACGTAAATGTAATACTAGCGACAATTTTGCACAGGCTCTTGAAACCACTCTTCAGTAGGAAAAGATCGTTCGCATCGCTCGACGGTGATTGGCGCAAAATTTCAAATTTTTGGTTGAGCCAATTCCGCGGCGGAAGGAGGTGGAATTTTCGAGGGGGTGGGATGTTGTATCGCGAAACGGGACAGGATGCGAGGAGACCGCTCGGAGGTCTTTGGACGCGGCCAGATGCGTATCGGCCCTACGTAAATACGGAGAGGCGCCGATAAGATCGGGCGACGATCGTTATGGGATCGGAAATTTATAGGGACTCGGTGTCGGCCGGATGAATTCGCCGGGACTATCGGGGACCGATTGAGATCGCCGTTGGTGATGGCGCGCGTTTAAATCGTCGTAAATGATCGGTGGTGGCCGGGGTAATGGCGCGTTGCGCCACGGCAGAATTTTTTCAACGGCAACGTACACTTTCCCGAATACGAGGCGGGCCCCGGGATTCGACCGTGTGTTCGTTCGATCGATCCCGCGTGTGTTTGTCCGGCGCATTGAATCGAATAACACGCCGCGGCGCGAAAACAATTGAAACGCGCCCGCGCTCGGATCGTGTTCGCCGCTGCGAGATGGAAAGAGAGAACGAGCCGGGGATGATTCGCGTTTGCAATCGTTTGGCCAGGGCGATACGCGATAAGCGCGAGAGAGCGTGATTACGTCTCTGTTGATAATAGAGTGGGCGCAAAGAGAGGCGGGTTTCGTTTCCACTCTATCACTGTGTTTTCACGAGGAATTAACGTCTGTTTGCCCGTGAACGCGGACGCTCGTTGCGCCACGATGCATGCACCGTTCAACACACGCTGGCATGCGCAGGCAGAGGTTATTGATATTAGGATACAAACTGCGCTCTTACGTTCACGTCTCCGGGCTATTCCGACTTTATAAATCTCCGCCGCGGCCCACACTCGCGCCGGTTCTAAGAATCCAGCGGAAGATTAAGCAGATAATATTTTACAAGCTCGTGCCGCTGCTCTGGAAACTGCTCGATGTGACTCGAGCGCTCGAGGTGAGCTTCCCCCCTCGAGGTGGAGCGCGGCCGGCGCCTCGAGGAAAAATCCGAGAAATCCGAGTTTGCGTTCCATTCCAATTGTGTGTCTCGAGTAATTTCGTTTCGCTTCTTTAAAGAGAGAGAGAGAGAGAGGAAACGAGAGAGGAACAAAGAGCTCCTGTTACCGATCGGGAAAGGGGAACTACTCGGTCTGCCGATTGACGCGCACCGGTGTATCTGTCACCGGGAGCTTGTAAGGTATCGACCGTTACAAGCGCCCGCGGAATTCCCCTAGCCGAAGTCGGGAACGCGCGCGCGTCGACCTGTGCATTACGTGCACGCGAACAGCCGCGCCAGGCCGCGTGCTCGCGAATTACGAGCGACCAGCCGAGCGACAACGACGATTCTTTAATAAACCGTTAGCTCCCCTAGCGTGGTAGTGGTTGGCAGCGAAAGAGAGACCGGGACTGGCGCGTAACGGCCGACTGTTTCCACCAGTCGATAAAAAGAGGTTACACTATACGTTAATACATCAGGTTATCTTCGATCGGCCTTTATAACGATACACTCTGTCTGTCTCTCTCTTTCTCCCTGTCCCTGTCCCGGTGAGCTTAAACTCTTAACAAGCGCCCGAGGATTTTTCTGTCAGCTAATGGCGACTTTCTCCTGTTTATTGTGCGCACGATCGTATCTCGTTCGAGAATTAATTAGTGTCAGCCTTCTTTAAAAGGACTGGCGCAATTCTCACGAAATGCGCAAATCCGCACGAGAGCGGATTCCGCGCGAGAACGATTCTTCGCGAGTGGGTACTCTGTTACTCCGCTTCCATGCCGCATTCCGATATCCGTGTCTTTGTTTCACGCTGCTGGCTCCTCGTTTAGAAAGTCCAGCCGGTCGCGGCAGCCCCCCCCTCCCCACCCTTCCGCCCCCGATTCGCAAGATGAGCCGAGCCTCGCAGAGAACAAAATGACCTTTCCCGTTTGATCCGCTCCGATATCGCGGCGCAGCACCCGCCGGTCCCATTCCCATTCCGCGATTCTAAAATTATCCCGACCGAGCTTTCGGCCAACCCTTGAACTTTCCATCGCGCGCTATTGACATCGTAAGCGTTTGCCCCCGTAGGAATGACGTTCCTAGACTGGATCAATCGGAGACCCGATTGAATCGGAAACCTTCGCACTTGTGGAATCGATTACTTACTCCCTCGAGTTTCTTCCATTCCATTTTATCACTGAAAGTGATTTTAGCGGGGGTAATCCAGAAAATCGGGTCTCGTCAGGTGCAACGCCAATGCAACGAAAATTAGCGATTGGTTGATTTGGGTCACGTGATTTGCGAGGGGGCGTGGGATTGTCCGGTACTGAGCGATCACGTCTCTAATTTGTTTTGTATCGATTCAAACGTTTGCATATCGATGAAATTTTATGGCAAAAAAGTCGTCTTCATTTCCGAGTCGGAACAGTTGCCTCTGGACCTTTCGGTGAGAGGAATCGTACTGGGGTACAAGTCGTGTAGTTTTTATTCTTAATCTTTTCGGAAGAGACAAGTTATCCAACAGCAGTCCGTTTAAAAGTACTTAAAAGGGGAACATCATTTCGACAAAGTTAAAACCGGAAGCTCGAAAAACTTGGGGAAGATTCTACTCTTAGAGAATAGGAGTCGTCGAGTCGAAGATTCCGTGAATTAACGCGGCATTCGCAAATCACGGGACTCGCGTTATTCCCGTCCGGCCATCCCCTATCTCACCGCCGTAAAAGCGGAGAGAATGGTTGGTCCTTTAATCGAATCCATCGCGGTGGCATTGCTTCCGCGTAAAACAACCCCTTTGCTCGCTATTCCAGCCTCTTGCCAGCGTCGTCAATAACCTGGAATTGGCCATATTCTCTCCTCGAATGGGATCTCTTACCATAGAACCTGCTAGGAAAGGGCCTAGGAGGCGTAACGAACGACCATGACGACGATGATCAAGGTTTCGCGAGTTAGGACGCGCGAAACGCTTCCTTTTATCATTGAAAGTGATTTTAGCGTAACTCACAAAATCGGGCCTTTTCAGGTGCAACGTTGATGCAACGAAAATTAGCGATTGGCTGGTTTGGGTCACGTGATCCGTGAGGGGGCGTGGGGTAGACCTCGAGTAGGAATGGCGTTGTCTGGTACTGAGCGATCGCGCCTCTAATTTGTTTTCTATCGATTCAAATGTTTGCACGTCGATAAAATTTTATGGCAAAAATGTCGTCTCCGTCTGGGCCTTTCAGTGAGACGAATCGTACTGAGGTACAAGTTTTGTTTTCTCGCTTCCCTCAGCTTGAGAAAACAAAAAACTGAAGTTGGAAAACAAGAGAACACTCGTGCGTACGCGTGTGCACGCGTGCCTGTGTATCGAAGTTAGGTGGAAAACGCGCCAAGAGAAGCGGAGAGAAGCAAAGCGAAGCGAGAAAGCAAGAGGAGGCGAAGAGAGCGCGGTAAAAGCGGAGGTTGGAAGATGGCTCTGACCGTGGCGCACTTAGAGAGCCACCGAGGCGGTCCGCCGTCAATAATTCCCACATGTAATGAGGCGGCCTGTTGTTCGCGGGCGGACAATAACGCCCATAATTCACTGTCCACGCTCGCCAGAAACTTATCCTCCTCCCCTGCCGGTTTTCCGTGGAATCGCTCGGCCGGTGCTCCTGGACGCCTCCACCAACTCCGCCGATAAGCCACCGTATACCGGTGCCCCCTCGACTTTAATCAAATTAGTCGCTAGCAGAAGCTCTCGTTAGAGCCAGCGCGGCTGCCGGGAATTATTCGACACCGCAGTGGGACGGGGCCCATTTCGAAGAAAGTTATAGAGCAGCCCGACGTGTATAGAGCGTAGAGGGTTGGACGAAAGTGTGTCTGGCGTTTTCTTCGGGAAATTTGGGGAACGACAAATGGGGCGGGTTCGCGTTAGCAATGGATGGATTTGCAAGTTGGAGGTCTGGTCGGTTCCCCTTGAGGTCTGTCGAGTTGATCAATCCTCTCTGACTCTGGAATTTTTTTATTTACTCGCAGGAGAAAAGAGAAAGGATCGATCAATTGCTAATTTGCCAATTGTAATAAATTATTCTAAATTGTCGATTGCTAATCGATTAATATTGTAATTTAACGTCTGATACGATTGAATCGCCATTATTTTGTGAATTTCGATCAAATTAAAAGAAAATGGAAGTGAATTGGTCATTATACCTGGAACAAAAATATTTTTTTATCGAAGAGATAACAACTTTGTTTTTATCTGCCGAGAGTCAACCACACCGTGCAGTTTGTGTATACCAACTTTTATCCTTTAATTCCGTAGAAATTAATTGATATAATTTTCTCACTATAAATCTCTCTCGCAACCGACGCACACACACGTTGCAGCAACCAGTAGCCAAGGTTCGCTCAAACAATCGTAAAAATCGGCAGACAGCAGCTCGCGGACGAAGAAAAACTCAAAGAGGCACGGTTGGTCTTGGAAACGGTCTTCATAATTAGACAGAGATGAAAGATAATTACTTTGTAATGAATACCTCGATCTTCGACAAGTCCGTGAAAAATACCTGGCGCGTCGTCGGCCTTGCCTAGGTGGCTCGCGTCAGCAACCGGTCCAACTCTCTCATTCCGAAGTCGGGAATACCATGATTCGTTAAGTTCTCGAGAGACTTGACATCGGCAACGGTTTGGCCGTAATGACACGACCGGCCTGACTACTTCGACTTCGCCAAGACCCGATGCGAGTATGTGCCCGGAAACGTTTGTCCTCCGTGATTGCTTCTCTGCAATCGGTGGACGACCGCGACATCTCGAATGTCGAACATCTCCGTGGGTCGGATTCGATTTTCCATTAGTCTTGATTGACAAGTCGCCGCTAGACTCGCAGCATTTTTTTTTATTTCTCTGCCCGTTTTAGCGATCGATTTCCAACCGCGTTCCCGCTACTGTTGAACGCCAAAATGTCGAACGCCTCTTCCGGATTCCATTCGTCGAGTCGGATAAAAATCAAGAGAGTCGAGAGTCAGGTGATGCAATCACGAGAAAGAGAGAGAAAGAGAGCAGAGAAACGTATCGTTCACCATATATTCCTTGCAGCAGTGATACGTCTAATAACATCGACGGATCATTTATCAGGCGCCTGTAGCTGCGACTTCTACGACTAGCTCGCGGAATCACGATCGGAATTCACTCGTACCGCGTCGTAAAGAGCTCCCACATTGTACCTGTTGATTTCGAATTGTATACAACGTTCCTTTCAAGTAAATTTTCTAAAACAATTTCTCGAGTCGAGGAAGACTCAATTAAACGAAAGATTCTACATGTCATCGATTTAAATTAATTCACCGATTTTCTTTCTGCTAAATTTCTGCCCAACGGGACAGTTTTTATCCCGTAGAAGCAAACAAGATTAAAAACTCCACGTTTCTCGCGAGCCACCCACATATACATATACCGACGATATAAAATTCTTACACGCGAACTCATCCGTGCCGCGAAGCACACGATCGCACGAGCGAGGAGAACGAAACGTTCGGTATTATCCTGACGCAAAATCAGAGAGGGAACACTGCTTGATCAAACATCGAGGCAGTCGAAGCAGCCTAGCCCTTAATCATCGTGCTAGCAGCACGGGGCGCTTCGACGTGGCGCGAGTAAATCAGGATCCACGGTTGAAGCGGTGGTCTGAAGCGGTGGTCTGAAGAAGTGGACGTGGACGAGGAGAGGATCTCGAAGCCACGAACTTCGCTCGAACGTAGCCGGGGGGCGCGAAATTCCAGGACCGTGGGCACCGGACGAAGCAAGGAGAGAACGAACGCTTAGACGTAATGGCCGTTTGGCCTCGGCAGGCGAATTTGATCGGCTCGCTAGCTAAGCACGAGCGCGCGCGCTCGCCTGACGATGGCCAACGAATCGAGCGGGAGGGGAAGGGGGAGACGGAGAGAACGCGACGAAACGAGGACTCGAGAAGACCTGTTAAAAATACAAATAACGCACAGAAATTACTTTTGTCCCGCTACGCGGCGGAGATTTACGGCGGGGCAACAAGCTTACATTGGCGTAGGACTCGGAGACATAAATCAGAGAGAACTTATGAGAGGCCATTCATTAATATTAATAAGCCGTATGTATCTGTCGGGACGTAACGATACGATAGTTGCCCGATCGATACCTAGAGAGAGATTTTTCACCGTTGTTGATGAGAAACGATGATTCGAAACGAGCCGCTCGAAACTCCCGACGGCGCGAAACTGGAGAACCTTTGGAGGATCCCAGGCCAAGAAACCGGCAGAATATCGAGAATCGGTTAACAAGCTGATATTTTACTAGTCATCGTCGGGAATGATCAAAGACGACGGAACCTCTATCGAATCAACTGTTTCTTGGATAAACTTCCAGCAACCAATTAATTGGAGAACCACTTGGAGAACGAAAAGAAGAAGCGAGAGGAACGTCATGGATTGGTTCAGACACTAACGTTTCAGTGACGATCTTCATTGTGATTATTCTTCTTGGCCACGATCAAAGACACTCGTGTTGAGCCAACTGTTATTTAGATACACTTCCAACGAGCAGTTGAAGAACGTTTGCTTCTCAATGGTTATCGTGACTATTGTTGTTGGAAATGTAAATGGTCCAACAACAATCAATTGGAGAACCACTTTGATACAAGAGAATATCGTGAATTATTGGTTGAGACATTAGCTCGATGATTATATCGCGATGATTGTTGTTGGAAATGGTCGAAGAACTTCCAACGATCAATTGAAAGAATTCGACGAAGAAAGAAAACAAGAAGAATATCGTGAATTATTGGTCGAGACATTGACTCAATAGTCATCGCGACTATTGCTGTTGGAAGTGATCAAAGGACTTTCCAACAATCAATCGGAGAACGTTTGGAGAAGCACTTTAAAACGAAAAGGAGAAACAAGAGGATTATCATGAATTATTGGTTAAGACCACTAGCTCAGCGGTCGTGGTAATTATTGTCGTTGGAAATGGCCAAAGGAAACTAATCCCACCAGCTATTATTTAGATAGACAGGTGCGTGCGACATATTTGGCGCGACGATAATTACATCGGTACCCCGGGGGCAAAGCGACTCGCTATCAAACAAGACGGATTTTGATTAATTCATTTACTTATCCCGGGCATTGTAGCACGATGATGTATTACAGGCGAAAGAGCGAGGTCTGGCCGCGGTCCGTCTCGAGCCGGAACGGTTGCTCTCGCGCTTTTAACGTCGCCACAGCTATACATATTCATACGCGTTCCTCTTTTTCGCGTTGGCGCGCGCGATGCTCGCGATAATAAATGTTTCATCGGTTGGTGGGAATAAAAAATGGTGCCGATTCGCTTTGGAACCGGAGGGCCGAGGGAAGCTCGGCGCTATTGTTTATTGAAATTGCGGTGTCAGGAAGGTACTAATGGCCGTGGATCAATGAAACGTCCCGGACGATCGATCATTGACCTCCGGGATCACCGGAGAGGCGTTTAACGCATAAAGAACGGGCGATGATGTGGTCCATCGTTTTTGAAAACGTGTCCTAATGATTTTCAGAACATCTCGTTAAATATCCTTTCATTACCGAAAGTAATAGAAAGTGAAAGAGCTGTGAAAGACGTTGAAGGCGATCGTTCTGCTCTGGCAAAGTTAAACGGCAATCAGTTACATATTTTAATTGGTCACGTGTTTCGTTCAAGTTCCAAATTTTTGAGGGATCTGGAAATTGATCAAAGTTCCGAATGGCTAGATTCCTGGGGAATTTTTCAGAATTTTTTCTCGATAATCGCGTGTTTCGTTAAAATGAGAAATTTTCGAGAGAGCTAAAGGTTTGTTAAAATTATCAGAGGATGCAGTAGTAATACAATAATAATCAATACGAACATTTTCTCGCGCGACAAGGAGTGCCAAATTGCAGCTAGATAAAGCCACACCAGAGATGGTAACCGTAAACTCAAATTCCACGGAGAATAGCAGGAAAAAGGGGATCGACGCACTAGACGAGAGAAAAAGCGGAAGATGGAGCGATAGAAAAAAAAAAAAAAAAAAAAAAGAAAGAAAGAAAAAAGGGAACGTGGAAAACGCAGCCGGTAGCAGAGACAAATGATATCTAATAGGGAAGAGAAGGGCCGCGAGGGAATTTGGCGTGTCGGTTGATGCCTATCAGTCAGACGTTTAATTAATAACAACACTCGCCTCGGCTGACATCTCCTGCCGATGTGCGTAATAGTTTACGCCCACCCCGATCGGAAGGCCGTCTTCTCGGATCAACCGAATGGTCCCCCCGGTGCTGATTCATTTCGATTAATCACGAGCTTCGACTCTGTGCATCGCTGGAAAACTTTACGCGCGAAGCCATTCGAAGCCTAGTCACCATTTTTTTTTTTTTTTCTTTATTATTCAACATACATTTGACGGTATTCGCCAAAAGATTACAATATTCTGCCTGTAATACCAGAGGAGTTGTTTTTTATTGTATTGATTAGATATTTTTGCGATGTTTCTATATCTGTGCAATTCTTGTCAAATTATTCTGTTTTTGAATTAGGGAAGCTTGCGAGAAAAAAAATGAGATTGGTTTGTTCGAGTCGTGAAACTCTTTTCGTCGAAGGCTTCCATTATCGGCGAAAACAGATGAAAATCTACTAACGTACATTCCCCGAATGTTAATATTTCTTTTCATCGCCGCGATGCGATCCTCCGCGAGATACTGATGGATAATTACGGCGACTGGAACGCGTGTGGTCCGTCAGATAATCGAAAACTCGGGGTCCACGCGGGGAAAGCCGAGTCGGAAAGAGTCCCCTCCTGAAAGATTC
>KQ435727.1:1950914-1990645 GCA_001276565.1 Melipona quadrifasciata | reverse complement strand
GATTCAACACCCACCACCGTCTTCGTTCGTTACTCTGTTACAGAATATTCGAGGCAATACCGGTTTTAATGGAAAATACAGTAATTAACCGCTTCTCCGGCGGTAGTATTCGGCGGTAGAGCGGTATAATTTATTCGCCGTGCTAGAGGAGACCGAGATCTATAGATCACCCGATCGAGACTGGCGCGCGCGTTATAACGAAGAAATTCCAAGATTAAGAGGCGCCGCTGGTGTATATACACATGTACACGCGTGTATGTATATGTAGCCAGCTCGCAAGCCGCGAGCAAAAGCCGAGTCGAGTCCACGGCCAAACAGGCAACCAGCCAGCCATGATGTTGAAGAACAAACGTGGAGATTACATCATAGATTAAGTCACACTATAAATTCTGGCTCTCAGGACGCGAGAGCGATAATGAGCTCCGAACGATACATCAGCGTCGCCGAAAACGCAAAATTAATGTAGTTCATCGCGCATTCCGTCGCTAGGCATAAATCCTTCAATAGGTCGAGCACTGGCGCACGATCGCCAAGTGGAAAACCAGAGAGAGATTTCATCGGTAAGATCGGTGGAGACAAGAGGAGAAACCAAGTAGAGAGTACACTGGTGGACAAAATTCCAAGATAACTTGTACATTTTATAAATTATCGTACGTTCGAAGAATATTAAATTCTAAATTCCAAAATTTCCTCGTGTGAAAAAAATACATATATATTACATATATGTATGTATTTTTTCACGTTTTGCAAAATAACTGGAGTCAACTTGAGAGCAATTTGAATGACCACCATCGTAGGTTGACTGCTTCAAGCTTGATGCATCGTTTTGTAAATTCTCCTTTATTCGTCACACCGATAATCTCTGCTCTACGTTTGTCCAATTCGACGTTAATACGCCAAAAAAAAAAAAATAAAAAAAATAAAAAAAATAAAAAAATAATTGCGAGAAAATTTCGAGTTTAAACTAAAATTCGTCGAGTACGTCCGAAACGGGCGGAACTTACGAGAGGTGAAAAGTGTCGTATAATTTTGTCCACTACTGTACTGTGCGCGAGTACGTGGGCGCGAGGAGGACGAAAGGACGAACGCGACGACCGAGGGTAGGGAGAATGAAACGCAGAAACGGCGGTAAAGGAGAAGAGGAAGACGTCGCCGGTCACGGAAAGAAAAACGGAACCCGCCACGTAACACCGTTTGCCACCTCGAGCGAGGAGTTCATCGTGCAACGGTAATGATTAAGCGGCTGATTAATTTCAGATTAGCGGCCATGAAACCCGTACACGCGAACGATCATAATGGAGTGTCCGCCGCGATTACAACTCGCTCTATTACGTTGATTAATCGGATACAACTCATATACATATGTATGACATCGAGCGTGCGCTGCTCGGCTCCATTCATTCCGCATTCGCCGCTCTTCGTACACGCCGATCGACCATTCGAAATCACCTTTAATCTTTCTGCCTCTATCTGCACGCGCGCGCGCGTATCCACGTTTCGCGGGCCGAGTTTTTCCACCGCGCGCCGATAAATCGCGAAGATTATCGATCGTCGCAGGGAATCCTTCGCGCTTTCACGGATCTTGTTGTCGTGCGAGAAAGTTCTCACTGCGAAAGAATTGCCACATTTCAAATTGCAGATGTCGCAATATATGTTTCTTTCAGGGATGCCTAATATTGGTGGCTTAGACTTTTCGATATTACTTGTAATAATTAAGTAGATTTAGTAATAATCTTTGTGACTTTAAGTGATAGCAGTAAATGGTCAGACCACTATCTCTTGATACTGTTGAAATTTTTCTTCTTAGATTCCACAAGAGTCAGTTCTCGTCAAGAGTTAAAATAGAAGACTAATTATTGATCATTTGATTCTTATTCAAATTCAAATTTGAAATTTGCTCTCTTTTCCTTTTACGAACAGAGGTTACACAATTTTGTTTTCGGGACGTTGACACTTTTTTTGACAAGCAGATGATTTCTAAACGAACAGTTCGAGACAAGGGGGATTCCGATATCGTAGACGGGACGAGATTGTCGCGGAGAAAAATATCACGATTCCCTGGAACGACGGGTAGCTGTAAATTCGTTCGTCGAATCCAGCTGGAGTCTCGCGTTTAAACGTAAATGTAAATGTAGCTACACGTTGCTGGCCAACTTAATGATAACGCGGTATTGCGCGTAAAATGTTGCAAACGTCGGCTCAAAATTCTTCAATTGCTGAAATTATTGCCACTCCCGGGCGCAGCGCCGGATTCATTAAGCCATTCAAATAACGAGCCAAGAAGCTCGCGGTGAGTTCTTAAAACTCTTTAAAAACAATTTTCATTTCTCGAATAGGAAGTTTGTTCGTTAAAAATCTTCGGCTAACTTATGTTACTTACTCGAGTCTTGTTAACCGCTCGGGCGGTACTGAAAATAGTTAGTTACTTTCCTCGATCTCTCTCTCTTTTTGTTTTGTTTTAAAGACTGTCAGCATTTATTCGAGAACTTCATTAACCCTTCTACCGTACTTCAATCCTTCTCCCGTTTTAATTCCAAGGAAATTTTAAAGAGCGCAAAATTATGAAGATAAAGAAATTACGAATATCAGCAAAATTTCTTTTCAGTAAAATATATTCTGTTCAAATAGAAGGTATTTATTATCGTTGATGAATGAATATTATAACTCGCGGCGAGTTCTTCGAAGAGCTCAATCCTCCTCAAATCGCAATTTCGTTCGTTAAAAATGTTAAATGTCAGCTAATTCATGTTATCTTGTTAACTATTTACCTTACCGAGTCTCCTCTTCTCCCGGATCTGTCAACGTTGCTTCGAAAACTTTGCATGTACGATCAAATATTATTTTTCACAGATACACACATATATATGTGTGTGTGTGTGTGTTATAAATAACAGGATATCACTGTTAACTGCACGCATATTAAATTACATTAAATTACGTCGCAAAAGAAGGATACCAAGAGTCAAGATTGTCCGAGAAACAAGGAGATATCACCGAACGCGCAACGATAAATCCACCTTTCATTGCTTCCTGCGACCATCATATCGATAGATTAAGAGTCATTCCGATTGGTTTTTACGAGGAAACTGGACGGACCGTTTGTTCGTCGTTTAACGATTCACGGCGGGAAAAGGAAAGACTCGCGGAGACTGGTACCGCCTCGAGCCACGCACATGCGGCCGCATCGAGCCTCTAATTATTGACCACGACTACTGCGTATTCAGTGCAACGCGCTCGTTTCTAAACGCGCGTCCGTTACCCTCCACCGCCGTGCGAATCTCTTTTTCTCCGGTGGCGGCCGAGCGTCTGTGTAATTAAATATCTCGCGTGTGGAAAACCACGGAAACGCGTGATCGAATCGATCGTGAACCGAGAAACTGGATGATGCACTGGCCAGGTGCATCGATGCTCTCTTACCCTCGCGTGGATCGAGAGGAATTTTTAATGGATCGTCTTGGTGGCATTTAAGACTCTCGAGTGCAAAGGCTCTGCGAGTTACACGTACAGTGACGTACAGAGTACAAACGGGGAATTTTTCTTTCATTGTACCATGGATGTGTGTCTTTAGAAATTTAAACGTTTTTGATTGAGAAATTTTCATCGTCGGTAGTTTTTGTGTTGATTAATTACGTCAAGTTGAAGAAACAAATATAATTAACGATACAATCAATCGATAGGTACAGAGAAGAATTGAACGAAAGTACAAACGGCAGTCTTCTCGCTGTAAATCCATCTTCAACAATCGTTCCCTCGAGAGCAAAAGCAAAAGTACACAGAGTCGTCCTTAGGCGACACTCGCGGCGCGACGCTGTGTAAGTGCACGATTGCGAAAGGTTGATAGGCTTTGAACTTTTAGTTCGTCTCTTAGCTGTACTTAATTAAAACGGTCTACCGTGCCGGATGAGGCTGCAGACCTCAGACACCATGAAACATCGTCGTTAAACGATCGCGGAGTCTGTAAATCGCGGCGAACCGGACGCGGATGGTTCTTGCAGCAGCGGGACCCGCTCGCCGTTACCATGTGGGTCGGGCCGAGGCAAAGTAAGAATGCTCCCTATCGAAAAGGGGAGAATATGGATGGAATGGAAGTGCAAGAAAACCAGGCACAAAGAAAGAGAGAGAGAGAGAGAGAGAGAGAGAGAGAGAGAGGTTGAGGGACGAAGAACGATTATACCAGAGAGAAGGAGAGAAACAGAGCAAAGAAAGATAAGGTATATACATATAGAGAGGAGGATTGGTTAGAGCCACGCACCGGTTGCATCAATGCTCGTACACAGAAGAAACGATGGCGATGGTAAACGCGAGTCAGGCCAGAACACACTGGTGACGACTAGGGATGGGATCAAGTCCAATGTATGCACGTATACGTACGAACTGGAGTCAAGCGGGTTTCAAATGAGAAAGACCCGAGTGGAAAAATATTTCGACGAGATTTCACAATTTTTTCATTTGTCAAAGTTTCAGAGAAGCTCGAGAACTAATGGAAGAGTATACTACTTTTTCTGTTTGAGTTCAAGATTTACTAAATTTCGGAATGGTTTACCGTCCCTGATTCGCAGTCTTCGAAGTTTCGAATTTTACAGAATTTAAAATTGCCAACGCTCCGAAGAAGACTGATTTCGATTTTTCCGCACGTTGTGACGAACTTGGCGCGAACGAAACTTTCGAAAATTGCAGGAAAAAAGAAAAACGATTAACCCTCGTCAGACCAAAAGTCGTCCTCACATTCGGGTAATATTCGAGTAGAATTCCCTTGAATCAAAAGACAGAACATACTCGCAAAACACTCGAAACTGCTGGTTAAATTCGAGCTCAATGGCGCGCAAGTGCTATTGAAAATGATACTTGTAAAGAGTTTGTAGTTTCGAAGCTACTTGCGAGATGCTCGGTCCCATCTCTAGCGGTGTTGTACGGTGTTGGCTGCGATGGTGGTGGTGAACGGTGCAATGGAGAGACGGTGTTGGCGGCGCTCTCGTGGTGGACGGGAAGAAACGGTCAGCTTATAGTGGGCACAGTGGGTATAGTAGTCGTTTCTGAGCGTCTGACCGCCGGTATCCGACCGGAGGGCCTCGAGTAATGTGGACTCGAGCCATATTAGGACGGGCTGCACCGTGCCGTTTCCTGCCCAGTATCCGATGTTATCCGATGCATATTGAGAATATCCCGCGACTGCCAATGTGGAGCGATCGAGTCAATATGATCCTACGTTAAGCCCTATTCGGTCTTGGCCAGCGCCCGCCTCTCTACATCCTTGGGAAATGTATTCCTTTGTGGGCAGAACGGAAGGCGGGCCACCGATCGGCGCAACGCGCGTCCAACAACAACAACACACACACACACAACGTGGATAGCCACTGGACACGTACATACTTGGAACGAAGCTTCTTTCGATAAGCGATTGATTATATTTTCTTTTCACGAAAATTCCAAAAACTCGAGTAGAAACTTAACTTTTACTTAAATTTCAGCGTAAAAAGTTTCCTAGCGGCAAACGTAGTAAATTGTAATTATCAGAGAATGATACAGGTCGTTCTCTTTTTCACTCGTGTAAACACGTCACACGGATTTATCTTTATTAATTCGTCCCCCACGAATATCAACTCGATTCGTGAAAACATCTTCATCAATAACATAATTCGCATAACATAAAAGACACGTGCGTAAAGACACACACGTGGGTGGACAGTTAAGTGGACTGGTCAGATACGCGCATACAGTCTTTGACGTATTCAAATAGTCGCGCAAATTGAAATCGAAACGCCGATTGGGCAAATAAAGAAACAAACAAATGAATAAAACGCATTAACGTATTGCGCCGATGTAATTTGTACGTAGCATTCATAAAATCGTTTATCAGCCATTGTTTTTGCGGCACCGGCACTACAAGGGAACGGTTTTTAGCGGCTAACAGCGGCGTTATCGCGGCGAGTACCCGCGGAAGAATGCCGGGGAGTAATTGTGCGGGATAAAACCCGCTGGTACCGAGTAAATCGTGCGGATCGATGCCTCGCTAACGAGGACAACTCGGTGAATTTGGATCAGAGATTTTTCTTTTCCTTTTTTTTTTTTTCTTTTTGAAGGGAAGTGTACCTTTAACGTGAGCAATTGGCGAGGCTTTTGTTCGCGTTGCGAATATGATTTCGATATCCCGACATCTATTGTTCTCGGGTTTACGTTTCAAATTGTAGAACAATACCTTTGATACGCAATCTAGAAAAATTGTGATAGTTTCGAATCAGTTACGTGACTCGTTGGAAGCTGAATGGGACAGGGGAGGAGTGTTACGAGTTTTTAAATTTGATTACAATGGAATTTTTCCCCTTCGAGTGGAACTGAATTTTAGCTAATGCCCGACTCGATGAACTCTTGCTACTCGAATTGCTGCTCGAAATTAAAAATCTCCGGGATATGTACGCAACTGTACAGTTTCAGCGAGCTTATATCAATTTCAATAGCTATAGTTAACGTCCATTGGAGAAATAAACAATTACAATGACGAGACGAGAAAGTTGGATGTAATTTCGCGAGAAAAGAATGACCTCGCAGGGAGAAAGAGCGACGGAGAAAATGAAAGGAGCTCGAACGAGAGGACGTCAACAATCATTTCGTCCAGTGGGTCCGCGGCCTGGGCTGCGAGTCAATTTACATTACACACACCGATTCCATCTATCGATCTTACAATGTCTTCGGAGCCGGAGTCCCATTCGTCAGCGCTGTCCGCGCGCTGATTATTCCCCGTATGTTTCTCCTTGGTCGTCTTTTTTCCCCCTTTTTTTCTCCTCCGCCTCCCCGTGAGCCAAAGTGGCCACTCGTACTCGAGCGTGTGCACGCTGCATCGCAAGTAGCCGGGGCGAGCGATCCGATTGCTGTCGCGTGTCTCGATAATAGAGGCTAACGCGTGTCGTAATCGGCCGACACCGACGTGAACCGCTGCGAATCCTGCGAAGACCCCGCGAAACGACCAACAAATTCGAAATAGAAGAAATTGGATCGAAAGTAAAAATTTAAGAAGCCGTTGAAAGCTTTTCAAGTGCGGAGGATCGCGTCTCAGGGCGAAGGTTCGTCGAATCGCGTTGCTGCAAAGTGACTTTTCAGCGTTACGAGAGTTTTCTTCTCTTTTTTTCCTTTTTCAGAGGAGAACTCTGAAAGCGTCTTAAGCGCGAAAAAATCTTGGGCGGCAAAGCTTGGCAGGGGGATTCTCGAAAAACGCAAACGAACTTGGCGGCCAAGTGCGCGAAAAACAGATTGAAAGGCGCGCTGGCCGCAAGAAGAGGAGGAGGAAGAGAGGAAGAAGAAGAAGGAGGAGGAGGAACGAGTCTCGAGAGCGACCAGCGAAGAACAAAAAAAGGAAACAAGTTAACCACTTCGTCTAGAAACGAAACGAAAGGAAAGGAAAGGAAAGACGCGGGCAGCGCCGAGAGAAGAGGAGCTGTCAAAACCTCCCACGTGACGGGTATCGATACACGGGCTGGAAAGTCGACGTATTTTAAACGCACGGCAGAGGCAACGCTTGCTAATAAGATCGCGTTTTACGACACCTCGTTAGAGGTGGAAAGATTTACAGGCGTACTTGGTGTTGGTGCATGCACCTCCGCGCCTCGGACGACTTCTCTTCTCCTTTTCCTCGACGTTTCACGGCGTGGTCGCGCGTATAACCGACGCGTACAGCGAGTGTACGAAGAGCGTATATGAAGGAATATGAAGAACGAGTGTATGAAGTTTTATGAGAAAGAACGACAAACAAAGAACTCGAAGAGAGAGAGAGAGAGAGGGGGGGGGGAGTATTGGACCAATATAGGAGCGGCCGTTCTGCAGGCCACCGTGCTCCGCGACTTTGTTCCTTCGACAATGAGCGTCTGGCTCGGTGTGTCCTTCGGATATTAGGCCCTCCGTGCAGGCGGTGGCTTTCCACGTTGATGAAGATCGTGATATCGCCGATAAAAAGAAGAAAAGAGAAAAGAAAATCGATCGTACGCGGCTAGACGAAAGAGAGAGAAAGAGAGAGAGAGAGACTGGAAGTAGGAAGAATGATTTTCGAAACGCAAAGGCTCCTCGCAAAGAGAGTGAGGTATCTCCTCGTCGCGGCCTTTAGAAAACTTTCCAAGCCGAGATTCCTGCACAGGGGAATACGCCGGGTGCCTCGTGGTTTCCGCGAATCGACCTCGTGCGTTCTCTTCTTTCTTCCTTTCTTTCTTTTTCTTTTTAATTAAAAGAAAAAGTAAAAGGAAGAATTCGTCGTTCGCGTTGATGGAGCGAGATACATTATCGCCGGGAGGAGAGACAGCAGCAAGACTACAAAGTAAAGATAACGGAGGCGAAAAAAGGAGAATAGAGAAAAAAGGGGCAAGGAAGGGGAGAGGACGAGAGGGAGAGAGACTGAAAGCAAGGGGGAGGGTGGGGCCAGAAGAGGGCGAAAGGAAGAGAGAGGAGAGAGAGAGAGAGAGAGAGACGAGAAGGCGAAGGTAAACGAAAAGAGAGAAACAAGAGGGAGCATCGGGAGTCGCACGAAAAGCTTCGGTTTGGCGTGCCTGGCGTGCTACGACGGAATTAGCGAGATGGTCGAACCGAGGCATCGGCATAAAAAGAGGCTGACTATGCAGAAGACACTTCATCCTGTATAGCGGCGGCGGCGCGCTCGTCCAGCCCGACTTTCGGCCCTGTCTGACAGACAGACTGCAATAGATAATATCTGCAGAGAGACGTTCGGCTTCTCTCCTCGCTCTCTCCCTCTCTCTCTCTTTCTCTCTCTCTCTCTCTCTCTCTCTTTCTCTCTCTCTCTCTCTCTCTCCGAGTTGCACCGCGGCCCACTCGCATACACGACTCTGGCCAGGAGGTGTGCACGCGCGTTTCACCAACACATCCCCCCGGCCCGTAACACGCTGACCGCACGAGCGTGAGTACCGACAGAGTTCTACACGAGAGGTCGAACCAGTATTCGGGCGAAGAGGTGAAGAGGCTCGTCGGTGCATCGGGGAACCCTCTCCCGCGCTAAGCTAACGGCGTGCACTTATCGAGTTAGTTTTTTGTGTCAGCCGGTTATTAGATTATGATTAAACGACTCAAAGGGCAGAGAAAAAGAGAGAGAGAGAGAAAGAGAGAGGATCGGAGCGTTTCAGCGCGTACACGTCAGAGATTTCACGCGTCGATGTTTTCGATATATTTTTGCGGTTGCACTCGCTTTAGACGCGCTCAAAAATATTCTTATCAACAATATATACCATGGATAATATCGAAAAACAGTACTTTCTCTTCGTTCGAAGAATTCGCAGAGAATGTTACAGGTGGACGATTTCGAGCGTGACGGAGATCTCCCTTCCAATCAATTACTAATTATCATTTACTTGTTATTTAATTCAATCCCTTCGATAATCGTTAATCAGATTAATCAGAGAGTTTGTCGCAACTTTGGAGAGAGTGGTGAAAAGCAGCAGCGGAGAAATACGAGGGCGAATACGAGCGGCCGTCGAAAAGAAGGAGCTGATTAAAACACAAATACCTTAACTGGCTCTACGAAGGATTAGTTTCAAAGGGAGGTGCGGCGCCGCGGCGGGACGTCTTCCTCGTTACTGTCAAACCATCGAAAAGACGTTGACGCCCGACATTTTTCCAACTCCTTCTCTCACCCCGTCCTTCTCCCTTTCTCCGTTCACGGTCCGCCGGGCTCATCTCTCTCTCCTCGCAGTCCACTTTTTCTCTGTCTGCTCGTCCCGTTAAATCGCGAATCGAATCGATACGCCGCGTCGCATTCTATTCCGACGATAATCGGATTTCGGACGATTTGCGTGGCCGCGACGAAGTCTATTTATTGGTGCGAGGCGGCTGACGTTAAGCGGAGCGGAGCGAAGTGGAGCGAGCGAGCGAGCGAGCGAGCGCGCGCGCGCGCGCGAGCACCGTTTCTTTTTCTAACTGGTTAATTATTTTTTCTTCTCCTCCACGCTGCGTCCACGGTTTTGGAGTACTTTTTTCGGCGGGGGCACACCGGCGGGGCTCGTTCAGCATCCACTGGCGTGCGAGAATGATTTATGCAGCGTGCTTAAATTTCAACGCGTGCATTCGAACTTTGGTAGTAAATCACCGAGAGTTGCGTTATATGAAAACTCGGCCTCTCTCTCTCTCTCTTTCCCTCTCCCTCTTCCCCTTCTCCCGCGCGGAGAGAAGGAAGAAGAGGAGAAGAGAAAAAAGAATTACGAATCATCGACATTGTACACACACGTTGCGCGTCAAGTTGTTTCAAACTTGGTATACCTGTTTCGCGGACACTCTGCACGCCATAAACTGGAATACGCGTCCGACAAAAACGTCCCGCCTACTCGATTACGTACCTGAAACAAAAACCACGAATTCCTCGTTAATTCCAAAATTCCTGGCCACAGCGGGACAGGGCGCTGTGGCGAGCCGCGGAGACATTGGGGGGCCCCCGGAAGGCAAATTGCGGCGGCCGGTCGCGCGGGAAAAACGTCCCGATCGGCGCGCGATGTTCGCCTCCGTGCCTCCCCGTGACATCTTATAAATTTACACGTCGGTGGCGTTGCGAGTTCTCCTCGGCGGCGAAAAAAGCGCGACCAGGCGACCGATTGACGCTACTTAAAACGATCGGATCGTCGCCTTAACGAACGTTGTCGAACACGCAGAAATAGCTTCATAGTTCCGTGGAAGGGTTTTTGCTCGGGGCGCGTTCTTGTTCTTCAGCGAACAACGAGCGAGCGAGCGAGCGAATGAGGAAGAGAGAGGGACAGAGAGAATCCGCTGATGCCTCGGTTGGGAGAATAAGGAAACGGGAGGCTCGAACGAGGGAAAGAAAAATGTCGGGAACGAAGCGGAGCGGGTAAAAAGTCAACGAATCCAGTGGCGGTGCCGCGTCGTGGCCGTTCATCGATGTTTGTACTTATCGTGGCCGATCGTTGTTCCACCGCTGGAAGCCTCGGGGCCCCCTCGAATTGATTTGTTGGACGGTCCACGGCCACGGCGGAGCAAACTCCCGGCAAAAACTCGCCTCGGCTCGCCGCGGCCGCGGAAAATCCACGTTAACTAACTTCGATCGAGCCATCGGCGACAACCTGCTTTCACTCGTCCCGCCGGTCTGCTCCTCCGACGGGATTCTCTCTCCCTCCGAGTCGAGTTAGAAGCTTGACGAGTTTGCTCGGGTTCGTCGAGTTAAGAGCGAATCCCCGAGCGGAGTGCGTTTCACTCTGGAGAGACGCGTTGCTCGGATCGTATTAGGTGGAAAAAATGTGAAGGAATTGACGTACAAAGAAGCTGAAGACTGATGCATCGGAGAATGTAAAGGATAAAAATGTAGAGTATAACGCGAGAAAAGAGAGAGGGGGGGGGGGGGGGGGGACGAAGGGTAAGAAGCTTTGCGGCTCGGTGAAACGAGACTGAGACTGACGCGCAAAAACTGAAAAAATATCGAAATTTATCGAGATATGTACACATATGGATAACTCGCGTTTTAGTAAATTTAGAAAAGATTGATACGAGTAAAACATCGCGCGTGTAATATTCTACGGTGTGCTAATCTTGTGTATTGCGCAACATCGCGGAGAAGGAGAATCATTTAGAAAGTGAAAAACAAGAGAGGAAAGGGGGAACTCTTACTAGTTGCTAGCTGTTTGACTGATTACAGGTGAGAGTCGCTTAGTAGGTGTTAAAGCATTGGCCACACGGAACGCGATGACCTCACCCCGCTGTCGAAGCAATGGCAGAACAAACAGACCGAAAACTCGAGAGATATTTGAAGTAACAGGGCCTAATGAATCTCTTTCTAATTAGGTAAACACTCTCAAACAATCGGCGCTAAAGAGCAACTGATCTTCTCCGACTATTTCCGAATTTTTTAAAAATCTTCTTCGCACAAATTTCTTTGTACGGCGTGTTTAAAGAACAAAGTAACTGAGAAACGGTTCTTCAAAAGGTTTAAAAACACGCGGAATAATAATAACAATTTACCAAACACACGATCCGACATAAGTTTTGCAATTTCTGATATCAGTCTGATATTCTCCAAAAAAAAAAAAACTGAATCGTTCAGAGACACTCGTCGCAAGGTGTGTTAACCGTGCATTTTCAGGAAGTAACGAGCAAGTGTGTATCTTGAAGAAAAAAGAGAGAGAGAGGATGGAGCGTTGGCAGGAAGCCGGATAAAATCAAAGAGGCGAACGAACGAACGAACGAACGATCGAAAATGGGCGAACGAGGCGATAGCCGCGGCGGAGCGGTTCGAAACGGCCGGAACAAATCAAACAATATAATAAGCGCGTGGCAAGAAGAAGGCAAGACGAGCTGCAAGAAGCATAAAAGAATCTCCGGAGGATGCTCGTCCGCGTGGAATTTCCAGCGTATGATCATCGGTATCTCTCGGTAGGATAAGCGAAGAAGGTTATACCGCGGACAAAAAGGCTGGCAGAGGGATCGAGGGGCGAGGAGGAGGAGGAGGGGGAGCAGGAGGAGAGGGGAGAGAGGGGGTAGGAGGAGGCAGCGGGGCCAAAAACAGCCGGGTCAGAAGATGAAGAACAACGAGGAGAAAGAGGGAGAGGAGGAGGTAGTGGCGGTGATGGTGGGAGGAGGAGGTGAAGACGGAAAGGCGACGGAAGGAAACTCGTTTCGCGAAAAGAGACAACCCGGGGTGAGGAGGAAGAAGAAGGCGACGACGACGACGACGATGACGATGACGACGACAACGACGAGGAAGAGGAGGACGAAAGGGAAGAGGAAGAAGGAGGGAAGTGGAGGTAAGGGGAGGGCGAAAACGAAGTACACGGGCAAACAGGCATCAGAAAAGTGTACTGGCTTTAACGAAACGATGAACACAAGCGACGAAGCGGGCAGCACTCTCGCGGCGAGGAGTTTCGAGAAAGAGATCGGGGAGAGAGAGAGAGAGAGAACTCGTGGTTCTTGCGCGCGCTCGCGCGTGTATGGCATGGCCGTATTTCAATTCGCGGGAGAAAGCGAGACGGCGAACGAGAAGGCGAGAGAAATGGCGAGAGCCGAAAGTCGAATACCGGTGAAGGCGAGTGTAAGACAAGATATCCTACTCGCGGTGGTGATAGTCGAAATGCACGTGAGTGGAAGTCAGTCATTGGGGGGCAGGATCGCGGGAGTGGAATGAGAAAGAGAAACGGAAAGGGGGAGAAAAAGAGAGAAAAGTAGAAAAAGGGAAGAAAGATGGGGGAAAGGCGAAGGAAAGCTGGCGAGGAAGAGGCGGTATGGAAAGGAGAAGGAAGAAAAGAGGGAGAAAGAGGAGGAGAAGAAGAAGAAGATGAAGAAGAAGGAGAAGAGAGCGGAGGAGAGGAGAGCCTTCAATGATGTTCATCCGCGTGTAGTGAATATCCGGCTCTGTCCGTTCGTGTGGCAGGAATACAGGCGTGCGAGAGCGCGCGAGTTTCAAGCTTTGGCCGGACTGCTGCAACGTACGAACGTACGTACGTACGTACAGGAGAAACACGGCCGCGCTACGGTATACGGTGTGTGTGTGTTTGTGTACGGTGGGATGTACAAGGGAGCGAGGGCCGAGTGGAGAAGTCCCGGAGAGTGTGTTGGGTGTCGGGTCGTAGACCACAGCAGAGTCAGCTCTCCGAGCGCCCAACCGGTCGAGCAACTTTTTAACGAGCTGCGGTTCTCTTCTCCGCGAAGAGAAGGAAAGCCGAGACCCTGGCCTGAACCGAGTTGAGCCATCCTCGCTTCGAAATGCATGCATGCATGCATGCATGCATGTGCGCCATGTGATACCGAACGTGAACGAGCGAGAGACGAGAAGAAGAGGGGAGGGGTGGAGAGGAGAGGAGAGCTCGGAGCCTGGGGACCAGGCGACCAGAGGGGAACAACGCGAACGTAAGAGGAGAAGAAACAGAAAGAAAGGAGGAGCAGCTCGAGGAAGGAGCCGCAGCACCGCGGACGAGAAAACGCGATGGAAGAGGAGGGCAGAAAATACGGGAGAAAGAGAGAGAGAGAGAGAGAGACGAGAGAGACGAGAGAGAGAAGAAGGTGGAGAGTCTCGTTCTTTGGCTCCGCCATGGGCATGCGGTTATAGGGTTAAACGGCCCAAACTCCGTTTCGAAGCAGCCCTTCTTCTCTTCAACCGAGTCCCGTAGAATCGAACGCGCGCGATTACCTCGCCTATTTACGGCACTGAGCCGCCGACTATTCCCCTTCCTTCTCCTACTCCTTCTCATTCCCTCATTCCCTCTCGCTCGCACTTCCTTTCAACCCTTCACTCTCTTCCTCTCGTTCTGATCGAACTGTCGGCGTAACATAGGGCTTAACGCCGTCAGAGAATACCTGCACGAGGCATCCAGTCGTTTCAACTACTCGACCGTGAGCCTCGTGTGTCCAGCCTTGCTGCGTGCGTTAACGTGCCCGTCGTTCTTGCTGCCCACCACCGTTCCTTCCTTCCTTCCTTCCTTCCTTTTCTTTCCTTTTCCCTCCATCACGGTTACGATGTCGATTCTTACGCGATTTCATGGCGTGCCCGCGCACATCAGCCGGGATTGAGAAAATCCAGTTCCAGTAGGTGGAGTAAACGCCTTTGCATTTTCAACCCGGAACACGTTAGAAACGGCGCCACTACAGTTACGTGCGCCAATTTCCATCGATTTCCCTTCGATATCGCCGTGTAAGTATCTGGTATCGGTTGATAGGTTTCGTGTATTTTAACACGATTGTCGGATACTTCCAATCGTCTCGAACGAAACGTAGAAAATCGCGGCACTCGAGATTTCGAATGGTCAACGCGTGTTCCTCGTTAATCCATGCAAGATACGCTATCACGCGAGATTACCCTCGTAAAGTATTAGACGCAATACGCGTACAAGCCGCAATTTCCCGTAAAGTATATCGCTAAAGTCGAACGTAAGCGTTGTCGCTGTATCACTGTTATTACCGCCGCCACACTCCGCGAAGCTGTATCCGCATTTTTACGCCCGTCCCGCCCAACGTTTCTATTTCCAACCCGTCGTCGGAAGAAACCCGTGGGTCGTCAGGCCGGCCATCCTCTTCTACGACTTCAATTCGCAATCCTTTTGGCCTTCCCTTTTTATCTCGAGTGCAAACAAGCTTCTCAACAGGTTTCCAACTGCCACGCCGAACGCGAAATTTCGATATTTCGATAGTTATCCCAACGATGAGAAATCTAATTTGTATACGTTATAAATGACGAGTGATAAACTCGACATTCACGATACAAATATTGAACGAGATCTTTCGATTATTCCACATACCTCAAAGAACGTGCGTCAATCTTTAATAGTCGCTGTATTTTAAAAACACAAGCCATTTTCAAGAATTTCCAATCCCGATATTACATTCGCGAAACCATTCTCTCAATTTCAACATTCAAACTGCATTGACATTCACGCTGCAAGTATCGAACAAGATGTTTCGATTATTCCAGACAGCTCAAAAGACGTACGTCAACTTTTAATAGCCCCTTTCAAGAATTTTCAACGTCGGTGGAGTAATAAATAAATAAAGCTCGGATATCTCGCGAAACTTCATTCTCTCAATTATTCCGATCGCTCGGTGGTGAAACACGCAAAGCGACCGGCATCGTAAAATACTCGGCTATCTCTAAAGCCCAGAGAAAAATCGTGCACGAGCGCCTCGGCTCTCGGTTCTCGGTGGCGTCCGATCGCAAAATCGCGAGTTGAAGTGGTCGATGCCGTGCTAGCCGAGGGGCCATTGTGCCAACGGCTTCTCCGGGATTTTATTGAATCAGCGTAAATCGAGAGCCATGCTCCTCGTCCGCGCGCGCGAACCTTCGGTCCGCGTAATGTCGGCATTACTCTTCCGCGGGATTCCGTACGATTCGGAATTTAAAGACAACCGCCACGGAGGTTGGATCGGACGCGAGCAAGTGGAGAAGAGGGCCCCTCGTTTCGTTGCTGCGAGGCCACCTCGGAGCTATATCCCCGGGCAAGAAAGGCAGACCAACAGCAGCACCAGCACCAGCACCAGCAGTACCAGCAGCAGAAGCAGTCGTCGTGGTGAATCTGGTCATGGCATCTTCCTGCTGTTGCTGGAAACGCACGCGAGTCGCGAAACTCGCCTCTCTCTCGCTCGCTCGCTCGCTCGCGCGCGCGCGCGCGCGCACAGCCCTTCATTAACAAAGCCTTGCCTTATAGGATATTCCATCTATTTACGACAGTCACGAACCAACCAGTCAGATCGTTAATCTCGAACGATTCCTTTTTGGATGCCTGGCCGACTGGCTTTGACACACACACACGCACACACACGCGCACACACATACACACACGCTCTCTCACTACCTCCTCGCGCAAATTTCACTTTTATGTTAATTCCTCCTTCTCGCTCGGTATAATAATAGTAGGAACAGTTGGAAGGGGTTTAAAAGAGCTTGTGGCAGGATCGAATATTCGGGTGGCAGACACGAGATCCCGCAGTAAAGCGCGTGGATCGCCCCTCGAGCATCCGGGTCGGATCGGCCGATTCCGTTTATCGGATGGAAATTATCGCCGGGGTAATTTTTCGTGGTTCCGTCTTTGCGAGAGCGGGACCGGCGCCCGGAATAATTATAATTATCCGGCTGTTTGCGAGGAAACTTCTTTCCGCGGGCCGGTTCGTAATCGTCTCGGCTAATTTCTCGAAAGGGCGTCGTTGCGAGCGCCGGGATCGGATAGTTCTCACGCGTCGCAGCCTGTAATTACCGGAACTGCCACCGGTCACATCTCGACGTCGTTAACGCCTCGCAATTTCCGGCTCTTCCGTCGCCTCTTTTGTCGAAAACTCGAAAGTACGTCGTCGAACTACGAGCAACCCAGGTAGAGACGTATCTCTGTTCGATCACGCGCGCGTTCGTACAGCACGTCGCATTTTTCCACGCGGGATCATCGACCTACTCCTTTTCCTCGCGTCGCTGTATTATCGTGCACACCGGCGATAATCGGCCTGCTATCTGGCCTCGGTGCCGTGCATGCGAGCCCTTCGCACGGTTGCACAGCGTTCTCTCGTTTGCACACACTCACGCACATACTCTCGCTCTCTACCTTTCGCTCGAGGAATTATCAACGACAAGGTCGCGACGGTGCACGAAGCGGGACGAAGCCACGCCATTTATAGTTTTCGTGGTACTTGATCGCACAAATGCACTTTGGAAAATTCTAATACACGAGTGAAATCTTCGAGACTTTTGTCGAGTTTTTAGTTATAAACTCGCTGTGTACGCTGTTGCAAACCGATTCGCACGTGTCTACGTATCCATCGCTGCTATAGCCGCGAGTAAATAAAAGCGAAGAATAAAAAAAAGAAGTGAGAGAGGGAGAAAGAAGTCGGGATGATGCAGTGTGTGCGGCTGCCGGTGGTTAGCTGCGGGATTCTCTGTTGAATCTCCGGCGAGAACAACTCGTAGAGAACCCGATTGGATCTTTCGGATCGGTGAAATTCTCTCTCTCTCTCTCTTTCTCTCTCTTTCCTTCCCGCCGAGTCTACCCTCCTTTTATTACGTATTTCAATCGAGTGTAGGTCAATTGACGATAATCACCAGCGGAGTTATACCCAAGGCCGACCGATTGGAGGGTGAAAATCGGTAACGAGCCCGAGGAGACGAGAACGTCTCGTTGCAGGCCGCGGAGGAGTACGGCGGGGGCGAAAGAGAAGATGACGGAGGGCAGAGGGTTGTAATGAGAGGGTAGCGGAGCGCCGATAAATCCAGCGAGTCCCAGCATTTGTAAATTACAACCTGCCAATACTGATCCTCGGTAAATAAATGAGCCTGCCCCCACGCATGCATAGCGATCTGTGGCCCATGGTGATCCGGCCTCCCGGAGCAATACCGTGGATGTCGGCGGTGGCGGTTGATCGCGTTAAACCAACAGGAAGGCGCCGTTCCGACCGATCCTCGCCCGATCCTCACCCGGGTGTACAACCGTGGAAATCGAGCTTCGCGAGTTCTCGATTTTTTTCAACCTCCGCGATTTCAGCCGAGAGCCGAATCTCGAGCGTAGGGGATATATCGGTCTTTGATTTTCAATCTCGAAGGCCAACCAACGAGGCAAAGTTCCCAATTTTCTGAACTGAGACGAGAGAAGTTTATTATTCCGGAACGTCTTCCAGCCGATTTACATTTGAAACGTAATGTAACGAACGGTATACGCTCTGAATTTCCAAGTAGCGAGACGCCAAGTAACGCGATCTTATTAGACAACTTGATAACTCCGCAAACTCGAGTACTACCTCGATTCCTCGCTCGAGGTACGGGACGAGATCTCGACAGAGAGAGAGAGAGAGAAAGAGAGGGGGGGAAAGAGAGAATGTGTGTTGCACGATGCGATCGTGTCACATGGAAGGAACGGCAGCACGCTTCTCCGTCCTTGTTACAGTCGTTCGAACGCTTTAATTCCATTAAATACGGCGGCTGCGTAAGGACGGCCGGGGCCCCATTCTTCAAGACGATCTGTAACGGAGCGCGGCTCCGTTGGATCCGCAGGGGCGGACTCGGTCTCTCGCCGAAACGGTTAGCGGGTATTTAACTGAATATCGAACTCATTTGTATCACTTAACCGAGCCGGCTGCATGAAGAATTTATTGCCGCGAATTAATCTAGCAGCAACAATAGCGCGCGTAACGATATCTCGCCGCGTATCTGATCACGGACGGGACGGCCGTGAGCGGCGTGGCGAAATAAAACTATAAATTTATTAATCATGCTGTCCGCCGCCGTACGTCTGTTCCCCTGTTTCTCCTCGCCGGGGATAATTACGCGAGCGGCTCTGCCTTCTCCGCGCGTTCCTTCGCTGAGCCCGTTTCCTCCGCGCCACGTCCGAAAAAGAAAACGACGAATATCTCTCGCGCGCGTATATTCCAGTTTTCTACCGCGTGTCGTTCCGCTTCTGTCCAAGTAATCAAGGAATCTCGCGCGTGTCGGTGAACCGTGGAATATCGCTGAATTTGATCGTAAAGGATTTTTGAACGGATCATACTCAGATTTGTTCGTAACGATGCTTAGCGTCGAGTTCGCTGGCGTAGCGCGTGAACACGAGAGAGGGGGAGGCCAAGTATGCACGAGTCGCGAGTCACGAGAGCGTGAAAAGAATTTCGCAAACGTCGCGCACGATTATTTCTGATATCCCGATATCGCTCGAGCAACGAAGAAAGAGAAAAGAACGGGGCGCGGAGATAAAGTTGACGAAATTACGGAACGACGGGACGAAATACGCCCCTGTTCCACTACGGAGAACGTGATACTTGTCCACGCACGCGTCTCGCAGGCGGATCGCGGCGTGTGGATGGATCTTTAACGAGCGGACTGAACAAAAAAGAGAAGGAAAAAAGAGAAAGGGAAAAAAGTTGGCCAGTTTTCGTTTACCGAGTCTTAGCCGGTTCGCGAGGTCGTTAATTTTCGGGTGGCCGCCGGTGGGATACGTCTCTCGCCCACCGACGAATCTTTGAACCCGAGATTACCTTCGGCCGCCTCAGCCTGCTGCTGCTGCTGCTGCTGCTGTTGCTGCTGCTGCTCCTCGGTGCTCTGTCTCCCTCTCTCTTTCTCTCGAGGGTTCGCTAGATCCGCGAGAACGTGAGAATGCGTCCGCGTCCGGGAGGAACCCTCTTTCTCTCGAATTTTCGACCGTTTGCACGCACGGCCGCCCGCCTTCCCTCTCTCGAAAGTCGAGCTTTCTCTAACCTTTTCGAAATAAATCCCGAATTCAGAATATTCGCAAATTTGGAAACACGTGTACTGTACCGTCGCCCTTTTAAAATTCTCGGTTTGCGACCGAGGAAAGTTTTAATTTGAAATCATTTCTCAACCCAGAATGGACCTTTGTTCGTTCTCCTCGCGAAAATATAAAACATCCGCGGTCTAACGATAATTACTCGAACGTTGTTTCACGGAATAGGGTATCTTCTGAAATTTTTGAAAAAATCGATGGATGATAAGACAGAGTATGGAAAAAACTGCACGACTTGTACCCCACTTTTTTGCCATAAAATTTTATCGATGTGCAAACATTTGAATCGACAGAAAACAAATTACAGGCGCGATTGCTCAGTACCAGACAACGCCACGCCTCCTCGCGAATCACGTGAGCCAAATCAACCAATCGCTAATTTTCGTTGCAACAGCGTTGCACCTGAAGAGGCCCGATTTTCTGGGTTACCCCTGCTAAAATCACTTTCAATGATAAAACGTGTCGAATTGCGGAACGTTAGAAAGTACCGTGAACAATTAGACGGTGGAAACAACCCGCTTCGCTAAGGCAAAGATCGCTCGATAAAACGGATAATGTTAGACCCAGCGTGTTTTAACGAGCGCCACGTCTCGAAAGAGCACAATCTCTGGAGACTTGGAACCACCAGATATCGTTTCGTCGTGTTTACTCGGATCGTCGGGGGAAATTAACGATTGAAAGAATGATCGCACGCGACCGACGTACGAGATCTTCTCACGAAATCGAATCGGCCGTGAACTCGCGGATCATTTTTCCAGCCTCGTCGAGAGATTCTACTCGCCGACGAGGAAAAACGGAAACATCCTCGTTCGTCGCACAGGCTTTTCAACCGGTGGCTGAACATTATTTTCCAACGGGTTTACTGTCGCTCGTTTCTCCGCCGGTTGAACGTGCTTATTAAAAGCAGTCAAGATGTCAAAGTTTCACGCGCTATTAAACAATCTCGCAGGCTGAATTACCGCAGCAGGATATTCGAAGAGAAAAAAGAAGGAGAGAGTAGCGGAAAGTGGAAGGTGGAAAGAGGACAAACAGGGGAAAAAGAAAGAGTAGAACTTTAAGCGGTGAAACAATCTTCGACGAGTTATCGAGGGAACTAGACGCTATTAAGGGCAATTAAGACGTTACAACGCGAAACTTACGCAACGACGCATCGCTGCTTTTCGCGATAACTCGCGAGTCACGCTGGAAACGTGACTGGTTCGTCGCGGAGTAGTATCCGTGACGTGCCAAAAGAAATCCAAATCGAATCGAGTCGATTTTCAGGATGATCATCGACAATGTTCACAACGAGAAGAGCGAATCTCGAACGTTGCGTCGGATCGTCTTGGAAAAGTAACTGGATAACAATAAAAGTAAGAAAAAAAACTAACGACCTGACGATTTTTTCTGCACTCTCGTAACCTCTTGCGACATTTTTCCATCAAGTTTTCGAAACACAACGTCAGCGACAATACCCCATTGTTTTAAACGTAACTCGCTGAAAAACCGCCTTATTTATGAGATGACCCAATACAACCTTGGACGATCCACGATCGCGTTTACTCGCTACCATCGGAATCCCGACTCGTTACAGACCACCCTGGTAAACTTCACGAAGCTGAAACGCTCGTTAGCCGAACGAGGCGAAGTTTTCCACGGGCACGATAACTCTTTCACATCTGCAACCGATCGTGTAACCGATCGATATCGGAGCAGTTGCTCGGACGAAATTCTCCATCGAGGAACAAAGGGCAAAGAGGCGACGTACCAGGGACTTTTCGGAGACTCTCCTCGGCGCACGTCCGACAGTGGTGAATTCCGGACTACCTTGACGTTGACCCAATCGCTCATAGCCCCAGCTACGCATCCTCTCCACGGAGGAGGAGGAGGAGGAGGAGGAGGTGGAGAAAGAGGAGGAGGCCGTGGGGAGTTATCGTAATCGTTAACGAGACTGCTGTCAGCGTGGCGAGATAGCCGGGGGTCTCTTGCCATTAACCTTCCGCTAACAAAGGCATTGCCACGTTCTTCGCTCCCGGCGCACTGACCCGTTCCCTTCCTTATTTATATGCATAACTCAGAAAAGGTGTAATGAAAATTTCACGGTCAACTCGATTATAGACGATCGTCCAGTCTCCCCCGTCCCACACCTCTCTTTCCAGCGAAACAGAGAGAGAGAGCGTTGAGCCTCGCGCGTCTCTAACTCCATCCTTCTTCCATCTTCGTTCGTCCCCTTTCTTCTACCTGATCGTTCCCTCCTTTCGATCGCGCGTCCACCTCGATCTCTTCTTTCGACTATCGAATCCAGCTTCCATCTCACTCTCTCACTCTCTCTCTCCCTCTCTTCTCGTCAAGGGAGAGTCGACGATGCTTCTAATCCAAGCGAGTCAACTCTTCTTGTCCGTCCTCTTTCTCTGTTCCTCTTCGTCGTCTCTCTTGGGATCGTTTTGCTCGCGCTGCGCTCATCGAGCACCGCCGGTTACATCGGAAAACGACTTCTCGGGATCGCGTTTCTGTCGGGCAATAAATTTTCTACGGCGATTACCGATACGCCGCCGATTATCCCCGCAAACCGCAACGATGATAAACTTTATAGCAAAGACGAGGATGACCGACTGATCGATCGAAAGGCGGGAAAAACGGTGCGCCACGACTCCGTGGTCTCCGCGCGGAATACTTTGTACCGTGGCATGGTTATTACGAATAACCGGAATCGTATTTAAATGCTCGGAATACGGGATACGGCTCGTCATACTTGGGGATTTATATTTATTTGCCACGTACCGTTATCGCGCGGATTGTGCATTTTTACACGCGATTTCATCTCACTGATACCGACTTGTCTGACGACTGTTCGTTGTTACCCATTGCAGCAAATTCTCATTTATATTTGATGAAGATGGCGCGTTCCGATTCATTTTCGGAAAGTTGGACAGAAAGTTTCAGTAGTACGAGTCAGAATCGTTGTTTCTCGTCACAGGGTTTGACGAATTTTTCGTAATAACAAACGCGGCACGTTAAATAGGAAATAAGAGTGCGATTGCCAAATGTCAACGCCAATAAAAAATCCGCCGAGCCTCGAGTACTAACCTCCAGTTAGCTTTTTATCCGTCAAACCGAAACGTGTAAAACAAACGCGCAACATCGAGCCAAATTGAAGGGCCGCGGATCGGTTACGAGGCAAAGTCCCTTTATGGACCGTCCGCCGCGTACAACGCCGGCGTAACTCGCGGCGACCTACCTCTCTGAGGAAGCGGCAACGAGAGACAGCGGGTACATTAAAACACGGTGAACTTAGTACCATAATAACGAACCGAAAGGGGACGTAAGATAATTGAGTCAACGTGCTTTTGTAATGGAATAACACACGGTGCGCCGGTGCGTTCCGTCAGTCGTTTATGAAAGCTATCCGTCTCTTTTCACTCTAGTCGCTTTGCCAGACCTGACGATAAGTGAACATCCTGCATCCCTCTCCCTCTCTCTCTCTTTCTCTCCTTGCACTACTTTCACGGTGTATCCGTTCCTTTTCTCTTTCTCTTTTTCGTTTCGCGCAGCTACCGGTTCGCGGGTACAGTCCGGATCACCTTGCTGCTCTTTCTCACGCGGTCTAAATTAAAATTATACCGCGGAATCTGGCGCGCCAGGCTATCGTTACGACCCATTGTTGCCTTCACCGACAACGGCGAAGGCAATAAAGTGAACCGTGTAAAAAGTCGACGTCTCGGGAGATAGAGAGAGCGGTATAGTATGGCGCGCACGAACGATAAGAATGTAGGACGAAACGCTAGCAGGTGATCGTCGTGGGCATTCGCTTCGGGACTCGTGATTTCGTGCCACGGCCTCGGAACAATAAACAACGGTCGCCCCGTTCCACGCGGGACCAGAAAGCAAGAAGAAAACTTTTCTATGCCGCGGAGTGAAAGTGCAGTCGACACGACGAGCATCCCGGTTCTGCAACCGCATCCGCGATACTTGTTCTCTCTCTCTCTCTCTCTCTCTGGTATATACCGAGATCACGAGCCAACGTTTCGCTGGATTTTGAAACGTTGCGATAATTCGTGGCTAGAGTCGCGGGCTTAATTACAGGATGCCAGCGAGACTCTGTCGTTCGAAGTGAAACACGCGGGATGATTATGTACGGTGGCTCGCGAGAGTACTCGACCGCTTACCGCAGGAAAATTTTCTCATGTGTATATTACACGCGCGTGTTACATAAACGTGCGGCAAACTGTTCGATTTTTTTTTTGTTTTTTTTTTTTTTTGTTTTTTCATCAATCTTCCTCTTTCAAGACTTGTACAGGATGATTATTAACATAATGGATGATCAAGTGCAATGTTGATCAACTCTCTAAAATTGATCGTTTCTTGCAACAAACAGACTTGTGTGAAAGTGACTCGTGTCTGTTTCACGAGAATTAAACATTAATAACGCGGTTGCATAAGAGAGAGAGGGGGAGGGGGAGGGGGGTTCAGAAATTGATAAAAAGTGGAATCGTAACGTTTACGTGTTTCAATCGGGGGGATAGTCGGTTCTCAAAAGCCGTGTAATTTCTTATAACGCGCGTGAGACGAACCCGCAAAAAGCGTCAGCAAGTGTTCGACTACTTTCGCGGAGTATTTTCATCGCATGAATCTCTCATAAACGGGGACTTTCATCGAAACGATCTGGCGAACAGCGCGATTATCTTTTTTGTTTTTGCCCCATCAGTCTCCGAGCGGGGACCACCACCAAAGTGGTTCCATTTGCGAAGTCATTTCGCTCGAGACGTCTAATCACACACTCTCCGCGCAACGTGTCCCTCGATCTTACGCGGGGAAGACTCCTTACGAAGAAACGCCCGTTTAAATTTACCTACAAAATCATTTCCTCTAACTAAGCCAAGCAATCAGGCTTCGCACCACCGTCCAGACCGTATTTTTTCCCCCTGTCAATTCCCATCCAGAACTAGCCATAAACGCCGACCGTATGTACTCGGTGTACAGTACCGACCAAAAGTTGTTGAAGTACAACTTGCACTTCCCATTTTTCAGTTCGGTATCTCGCTACTTATTAATTTTTAAGTATATTTTCTGGCTACGTCACGCAACAAACACGCTCTAGGCAAGGATATTAACACTATACAGGCTGACACACCGCGATTGTGTCATTTGTAAAATAGTGATTGGCCTAACGTTCGTTTAAAACACATTAATATCATATATATTGTCTACAGGAAAGTAGATATTGAAAATTCGTAAAAACAAAACAAAAACAAAAAATAGGAGAATTTTTCCATTTTCCATTTTAGTTTATATATAAAATAATAATTAATAATGCACCATGCATTGCCAGAAACTTTAGCTGTTTGGCGCCATAAAAGGCGATGTTTATCGCAATATTTTTAAAAAAAATGTGTTTGATATACTTGTTCATGACAAATAGCAATTCCAAGCAACTTTTCTAATGCAGAAATGCTAGTATATTTTACTACTTTGCTTTACTTTCCCCGGGAGACAATTTTGTAATATATGTTCAGGGAAATGTTTTGAATTTTACCATGTAAAAGAAAATTATAAAATTAAAAACATCATTACAAATCTTTAGAAGCTCTTCAAAGTTGTTTTAATTTCTATCCTCGTTCCATACCACTTTCACAAAAAAAGTTTGCACATCGCTGTGCAGCCCGTCCAGCCCGTTAAAAGATGCGTGCATTTCACGATCAAACTTTTGACCGGCACTGTATCGAAGCTACGCTACGTTGCATCGTTCGATACCATTGGAGACACGCCGATGGAAGTGTCCTCGTCAGACGATGATTCTCGGTATACGCGAAACGAACGCGCGTGCACCGTTCGTCTGCGTGTGGTCGACGAGCATTAGGGTGACGCTAACCTTCGACCGACGATTACCCTGACAAAACGACAGCGTCGAGGCTTGAGCGTATCCTACGCGAATTGGGTAACCGATCGAGTCCCGATACGTTCATTAAAAGCGTCGGTAAGATCGGCTGATCAGGCTGGACAACTTGATTCTCAAACGACATCAACGTCCAGCGCGAGGAGCCGATGTATAATTTCTCGTCGAATCACCGCGAAAGATTCCGTATTTTTCAACGTCCTCTTCTCCGCTCGATTACCTCGGGGAGCGTTCAGTCCCCGGCTTGCATATTTCGCATTAATAAATTACGCGGCTGAAGAAGGCCGGGTGAATTATCGGTGGGCATCGGTCTTTATCAAACCGGTAAAGGGACGATCGGAATCCGGTAGTTTCGCGTAGCATTGTGCGTCGCACGATCCGAAAACGCGTTTGATTGATTCTCCGGCCGCTGGCTAATGAGCAGCGACCGTCAGGAGAATCTGGCTGGCTTGTCAAAAATAGTACCTCAAATTCTAAC
This sequence comes from Melipona quadrifasciata, assembly GCA_001276565.1. Classification (NCBI taxonomy): domain Eukaryota; kingdom Metazoa; phylum Arthropoda; class Insecta; order Hymenoptera; family Apidae; genus Melipona; species Melipona quadrifasciata. The sequence goes on along the minus strand of KQ435727.1, from coordinate 1,964,613 downwards.
AGTTGTACGTTGTCGTTTCCATTTCTTCACTCGTTGATGATTAATCGAATACTCCGATTAACGATTGCAGTGCAAAACGACTGCGATTGAGAGTAGTTTCATTAGACGTAAAAGGTATTTTACGAAAAAGATACACGTATATCTCGAGATTTCAACAATGGAATCGCGATAATTACTAAAAGTACCGAGTAGTTGCAAATCGTCCATCGGGCGATAAATTTCGAGGTGGCTCGCACGATTTCTTAAAAGGAGGCGCGTCTCTCTATCTACGTACGAGTACGTATCGTTCTTTCTCGAGTCATCGCGTGTGCCTCGCGCTACTCGTATCGTAATGCACAGGGTGGTCCGTCCGGCGAGGCAGAATCGTTCTCTCGCGTCGCACGTGGTCGCAAGAAACGCGCAACGTGTTTCTTCGAACGCGTCGCAATTCCCTCTCTAAGGAGCGATCGCGTTTCACCGCGACCGCTCGAAGAAAACTCGTAAAACCTCCCGTGAAACCGCATCGCGATCTCCTGCTCGTCGGCGGAGATCGCCGCGCCGGTGTAAAACCGTTGTATTTCGTCGACCGTTTAACCTCTCTCCGATCGGCCACGATCGATCTCCGCGCGTCGATTTCCTGTTTGCCGGAGAGAGGATTTCGTAACTGGAACTCGGCTGCCCATAAACGCGTCGAAAATCGAACGGACAGGGAGAACGAGAGGGAGGGAGGGAGAGAGAATCGAACAGGAGAGGCTTCTCGCCTCTTTATCAGAGAGAAGGAAGGGGAGAAAGAAAGAGGAGGGAAACCTCGAGGGAGAATGAGAGATGAAACGGAGAGGTTGAGAAGCAGAGAGAGTGCTGGCCTCTTCCTCTCTTCCCTCTGAACCCATGAATTATACGCGGCCACCTTGGCTGGCTCGATAAGTGGACACCTTGTCAGGACTCGACCGGTATCCTATTTTTAAGGATGCTGTCAGGCCGGCCAGTTCGGTAACACCCTGTATACATCGGGCCGAGGTTCGGTAGTTGATTAGATTTAAAAGAATGCCCCGTCACCTGCACCGTTGAAAGGAGACTAGGCCCAAACCTCCCCCCACGGACGGGCCTGGTGGGGAGGTTTGGGCCCCCAGGTGGGAGAAGAATGCAGGGACCTCGAGAAAGAGCGAAAGAGAGAGGGAGTGGAGGGGGGAACGCAGCAGATGAGGGAAGGGCAGCCAGGCACGGGAAGAGAGAAACAGAGAAAGAAAAAGAGAGTGGGGAGAGGATCGTGAGCAACGAGGGGCCCGAGCCCGAGCATGAGGCCCCAGCGATCACTGACCGCTTTCGCCGATCCCAGCCGCCAGCTAGCCACCTTTCAGCGGCGCAACCATCGGGGCATCCTCCTTCTTAAGGCTCATTCACATCGCTTCGCTAATCAAACTCGACAACCAGAGGGGGAGAAAAAAAAAAACAGTGGCGTTGGATCGCCGGTTCCCGGAGAAATCATGGGAATCCGTTCTTTTCGTCGACCCGATTGCGCAACGCCCGCCTAACCCTTAAGGATTTCGAAGAATTATTCCGACACTCGTGCAAATCTCTCTCTCTCTCTTTGTTTCTCTCATGCGGTGCAACATCCACTATTGAGGGTGATTGCATGATCTGTGTTGGATCTTAGAAATCTTAGAATTATCTTAGAAGTGGTTTACTCTCTTTTTCATTTTTTGAAATTGATAGGGTGCCGACCATCGCGACACACAGGTAAACGACTGACGTTTACGCAGAAGGATGCCACTTTTTCTTAGAAGAGGAACCGGGACTCCAATGTAAATGAGAGGCGAGAAGGAAAGATGTTTGCACGTTTGCCACAGTGGAACAACGTGTGATAGCCGATTAACTCGCGAAACGCCAGATACCTGATGACTAAAACGCTGGCCGTCGACGATATTACCGCGGCGGGAGAGACGACCACTCGCGGAAAGGTGAAATATTATATCGATTTGAGCCCGCGGCCTTGGCAAAGATCTTGTAATAAGGATCAATGGAACCGGACGACAAGATACACCAACCGCGGAGGATTCGCTTCCCACCGCACCGACTTATTCTTTCCTCGTTCCTATTCATGACAATGAGCGGTATCTGTTATTTTCTCGTTGCTCGTCGCGTTCGCGTAATTACGAATCTCGCCCGACCCTTCTCGTTTTCCTCCCCGGAGGAGCAGCACTTAAACTCGGGTATCGCGTACTTGGAAGAGCTTTCGAACGAGGAGCTTGGGTCGAACCCTTTTTTCCAGAGGTTGGAAATAAAAGGAGAGGCTGTGGAAGGATGCATCATGGATCGGAGGCTGGAACTGAAACGAATCGAGCACGGCCCAGCATTCATTTTACTAATGATACTTTTATTGGTCCGATGAAAATGATGTATCCTCCTATTTGAATTTCGATGAGTAAATCAACCGGTGGAACGACGACGAGACGTATTCGAGAGGGCAGCCTGCCAATGCTGGACCCCTACTTTGGCCCAGGTAAAGGTAACAAATCACTTTTCAACGACCGGAGATGGAAGCTACCGAGCACTGTTTTCTGAAAGGAGCCAGACTCCTCTCTCTCTCTCTCTCTCTCTCTCTCTCTCTCTCTTTCTCTGTGGGGAACCACTTGACGTGTCCCTAACACACGATTCCTGACACAATGCGTCCGATCGTTTTACACTGAATGGGGACCCCGGGAATGCGCGAATCCCAAACAGGCCATAAAGCTAATAATGACGAAGCGGAAAACGTCCAGTGAAAGGAAAGTATTTCACTTGCTACTTTTACAAAAAGAGCCACACGCACCCCATTCAACGTGACACACGTCTTTCCACCCTTCCACTTCGTTTGCCCCCCACCGCCACCCTCTTTCTTCCTTCCTCCTTCCTCGTGTACCACGTGTTCCTTTATATTTATGTTACAGCTCTACAGAGGAAAAGGAGGAGAGCGATCGACGACGGGACAATGAAATGGGATGGAAAGTACAAAACAATGAAAAACAACTTCGCGTCACAGCAGGTCAAATTTTTCAAGCGTTTCTAAATAGCTGCGGCGCCTGAGAATTTTCGTGCCACTAGCTCTCGTTACTCGGACGAGATCGAATCCCGTGGAATGGGAGGAACGAGCCGATTCAAAGGATACCAATGGAACAGGCGAACAGTCGCAATTCGCGCGTACGCGAGTCTCGCCTCGTCCGTGATTACCCTTATCCCGTGGACAGACAGAGGGAATTTTCAATTCCGCGAAAATCCTGCGCGATCCGAACAAAAGAACAATGTATCGTAGCGTGTAACACACGTCGGGATACACACACGGGCGGCGGCAATACAGCCGCTCGCGTAGATTATAAATCGACGGCGAGAGAGAAAGAGGCGCGAAAGCAGGCGCGAAAGAGAAAAGAGAAAAGAGAAAAGAGAGAGAGAGAGAGAGAGAGAGAGGAAAAGGGGAGGCTAGTTGCAAAATACTAGCCTCACGGACTCGCGACAACTGGAATGCGAATGGGAACGGGATTCGCGCACAAAGGCATTGAGCAAACATTCTTTTTCGAGGTTTCATTCGTCGTGACAGAATCGTAGAAACGATGTGAGAACAGATGACGGTGAGGCAAGGTTTCACGGACGAATCGAACTCGGCGTTACTCTCTCTCTCTCTCTCTCTCTCTCTCTCTCTTTCTCGAGAACGAGCGACAGAGAGAAAGAGAGAAGGAGAGAACGAGGGAACAGAACCACGGGGGGAACACGGGGACACGAAGGGGAACGAAACGCGCGTGCAACGAAGATCGAGCTAACGGAATCGCGCAACGGTGGGACGAAGACAACCGAGTGGACGTGGTGGATGGAGGCTGCAGATGCTGAGGAGCCACTGTAAGGGCCCAGAGAGTGTACCTGTCTTGTTTTTATAGGCTTGCCAGAACGTCGGGGCCCTGGCTCTACGAACGACGACGACGGCGACGACGACGACGACGGCGGCGGCGGCGGCGGCAGCGGCAGCGGCGGCGGCAGCGACGACGAAGACGGCGACGAGAAGGAGAGAAGGTGTAAAGGTGGGGGAAGGAAGGACAGCCGAGAAGAGAAGGGACGCGAAGTGAAACAGGCAAGGGTAGGCGGAGGGGCGAGGGTAGCGGTGCCAGTTCGGGCCTTACAACTTGCCAACCAGTCCTCGGAGAACCGTGGGTCTTACCACAGCCGCATATACCGTGTGATATCGAACGTCCGTGACTTTTCGTTCGACGTCGTCATCGACGATTTTTATTCTCTCTTGTTGTTGGCCGGGTATACGGTATATACATATATACATATATATATATATATGTACCGTATATATATCGATGATCTCGGTAGGTCGGTGAACTCACGCCGCGTCACGACGTTTCGCACGGTGTGTCGAGAGATCGGACAGCATTATTCAGGATAATACGACTCTCTCGCGCTCTCGTGCTCTCGAGGATGAAATCTCCAGGATTGTAAAGCTCATCTCGTGCCACAGGATAGAACGATGTGAAGTAACAGAGACACTGAACGTAACCTAGCCAAGAGAAAAGAGAGATCGTACCTGCGAGGAGAGGTAAACGGCCGTACGAGGAGAGGCAGCGTCCCCGTTTATTATGCGTGGTTCGAGAAGGAAGAGGGACCAACAGACCCAGAAGTGACATGGGTGATGTGAGGTAGAGATCGGTGGGTCGGTGACTTAAATGGATCGCGGCCGGTTTCGCGACAGATAGAGGAGGTCGGGGACACTCTGTGAACTCTCTCTCTCTCTCTCTCGCTCCCCTGTCTCTCTCTCTCTCTCTCTCTCTCACTCTCTCTCGTTCTTTCTCTCGAGAGAGATTTGATGGAAGATTGAGAGAAGAAAGCGGGCGGAAAGATGCGGGGCAGTCCTGCGTTCTTCGCCATATTACTGGGCACGATATTCGGTGTCCTCGGCGCGTCCCTCAGCAAGGCGCTCCGATACAAAGCGCCGGACGAGTGCAAGTGGGTGGCGACCGGCGACACCGAGGACGACGTCTCGCTGGTCTGCCGCCTGAGGACCATCAACAGCGAGCTGGAGAACACGAATTTCAGCGTGATACAGCCGCAGCACACGGTCCGTCTGCGGTTGGAATGCAGCGACGCGTTGTTCTATCAGAGCTCGCTGAGCGCCGGCAGTTTCAGGCCGTTGGTCGAGCTGCGCGAACTGGTGATCGAGTACTGCAAGATCGGTAACCTGTCGGACGACGCGTTCAAAGGGTTGAAGGAATTGCGCAACTTGACCGTGAGGACGCACAACACCGACTGGTCGGCGATGGCGCTGGACGTGTCGGCCGGCGCGTTCACGGACGAACTGAGGCAATTGGAGAAATTGGATCTCGGCGAGAACAACATGTGGAGCATACCGGAGGGTGCCCTCTGCCCGCTGGTCAATCTGGAGATTTTGAACTTGACGAGGAACCGACTGCGCGAGGTGACGAGCTTTCGTTTCAACGGAGCGTCGAGGTGCCTGTCGAGCCTGAAGGAGCTGGATCTGAGCAACAACAGCGTCGAGTCGTTACCGACCGCCGCGTTCTCCGGCTTGACCAGGCTGCACAGCCTCGACCTACGGTGCAACGCCATCAGCTTCATGGCGGACCGCGCGTTCGAGGGCCTCTCCTCGTTGGCCATCTTGAGGCTGGCGGACAATCGGCTGGCCAGCTTGCCGCCCGAACTCTTCAGCGACGCGCGAAACATCCAGGAGATTCACCTGAGGAACAACACGTTGAACGTGCTACCGCCCGGTTTGTTCAGTGAACTGACGCATCTGTTGGTGCTGGATCTTTCGCACAACGAGTTGACCGCCGAGTGGGTGAACGCGGCTACGTTCAGTGGTTTGGTACGTTTAGTGGTGCTCGATCTGTCCAACAATCGTATCGCTCGGCTAGATCCGACCGTGTTCCGCGACCTCTACAGCCTGCAGATCCTCCGGTTGCAGGAGAATCTGCTGGAAACTCTGCCGGAGAACACGTTCGCCGCGCTCTATAATCTTCACACGCTGTTGCTCAGCTACAATCTGCTAACTGTTATCGACGCGACCACGCTCAGCGGCCTTTACGTGCTGAATCTGCTCTCGTTGGACAACAACCGGCTGCACACGATCCACCCGAGCTCCCTGAGGAACGCCTCGTCCCTCCAAGAGTTTCATCTGAACCGTAACCAGCTCAAGTCCGTGCCGGACGCGCTGAAAGCCACACCCCTGCTGCGAACCCTCGACCTCGGCGAGAATCTCATTTCGGAGATACCGACCGGCACGTTCGACCACGTGGCCCAGCTGTACGGCCTCCGATTAACCGAGAATCACATCGGCAATCTCACCAAGGGTGTCTTCGATCGCATCAAGGAACTGAAGATATTGAATCTCGCCATGAATCGCGTGCAGTACATCGAGCCGGGCACCTTCGACGAGAATCTCAACCTCCAGGCGATCCGTCTGGACGGCAATCAGCTGACGGACATCGCCGGCCTCTTCACCAACCTGCCGAATCTCGTCTGGCTGAACGTCAGCGACAACAAGCTCCGGTGGTTCGACTACGCGATGATACCGACCGGCCTGCAGTGGCTCGACATCCACTCGAACGAGATACGAGAGCTCGGCAACTACTTCGAGATCGAGAGCCAGTTACAGCTGAGCATCTTCGACGCCAGCGAGAACAAACTCACGGAGATCACCGGGAACGCGATCCCGATGAGCGTCGAGAGGCTCTACTTGAACGACAATCAGATCTCCAAGGTGCAGAGTTACTCGTTCTTCAAGAAGCCCAACCTGACCACCGTCGAGCTCAAGGGGAACCAGATACGCAACTTGGAGCCGTACGCGCTGCGCATCAGCGCCGTGCCGCCGGAGAAACCGCTGCCGGAGTTTTACATCGGCGACAATCAGTACCTGTGCGACTGCACCATGGAGTGGCTGCAACGCGTCAACAGGCAGAACCAAACTCGCGTGCAACCGCGCGTCATGGACCTGGAGAGCATCTACTGCAAACTTCTGTACGATCGGGAGCACGCGTTCGTCCCTCTGGTCGAGGCGTCGCACTCGCAGTTCCTCTGCAAGTACGACACCCACTGCTTCGCGCTGTGCCATTGCTGCGACTTTGACGCCTGCGACTGCGAGATGACGTGCCCTTTGAACTGCACGTGTTACCACGATCAGTCGTGGTCGGCGAACGTGGTGGACTGTTCCAACGGCGGTCACGCGAACAAGCTGCCGGAACAAATACCGATGGACGCGACGCGGCTCTATCTGGACGGTAACGACCTGCGCGTGGTGTCCAGTCACGCTTTCATCGGCCGTAAGAAGCTCAAAGTTCTGTTCCTCAACTCCTCCAACATCGAGATCGTGCAGAATCGATCGTTCAACGGTCTCCGGGACCTGGAGGACCTTCATCTGCAGGACAACAAGATACGGGAGCTGAAGGGGCACGAGTTCGAAGGACTGGACGCTCTGAAGCTTCTCTACCTGCATCGGAATCGCATCGCCTCGATAGGCAACGACACCTTCTCCTCACTTCGATCGTTGCGCGTTCTTCGACTGGAGAGCAATCGTCTGACGACCCTGGCCGTGTGGACGTTACCCGGGTCGATCGAGGTCAGCCTGTCCGGGAATCCATGGTCGTGCGAGTGTGACTACGTTCAGAGTTACCGCGAGTGGATCCGCGAGCCGAACGTTCGCGTGACGGACGCGTCGGCGTTGCGCTGCGTGTACAACGTGACGGAGTTCGAGGCGTTCGGTGACGAGGTATTCGCGGACAACGAGTTCGGCTTCTCGATGGCGAGCAACGATCGCGAGAGGAGCAACGACAGCGTGTGCATCGGCGCCAGCAGCGTCGACAACGACGTGCACCGCAACTACACCAAGACCATCATCGAGAAACAGGTGCTGCAGGACTATCTGCCGCTGTTGATCGCCACGTTGGTCGGCTCGTTGCTGGTGGTACTCCTCTGTATGTTGGGATTCGTGTTCCGGCAAGAGCTACGCGTGTGGTTTCACTCGAGGTTCGGCGTGAGGATATTCTACAGGAACCAGGAGGTGGACCGAGACGATCGGGACAAACTGTTCGACGCGTTCATCAGCTACAGTTCCAAGGACGAGGCGTTCGTCGCCGAGGAACTGGCGCCCGTGCTAGAGACGGGCAATCCTCGCTACAAACTGTGTCTCCACTATCGGGACTTTCCCGTCGGGAGCTTCATAGCCGACACCATCGTCCAGGCGGTCGAGTCCTCGAAGAGAACGATAATGGTGCTGTCGGAGAACTTCATCAAGTCCGAGTGGTGTCGGTTCGACTTCAAGTCGGCGCATCATCAGGTGTTGCGCGACCGAAGACGCAGACTGATCCTGGTGCTGGTGGGCGACGTCCATCAGCGAGACCTCGACCCAGACATCAGGCTGTATCTGAAGACCAACACGTACTTGCAATGGGGTGACAAGCTGTTCTGGGAGAAGCTTCGGTTCGCGTTGCCGGACGTGCCGAACAATCAGATGGCCACGCAGAGGACGAGGCCGCAGCAGCTGGGCCGACGGCCGAACAACAACAGGACGTCCAACGGACCGCGTACAGTCTCCGTCCACATATGAAAAAGAGAGAGAGAGAGAGTCCTCCTCTCCGCGTGCTTTCGTTCCCTGGTGTTGTTCGCGTGTTCGCGTGTTCGCGTGTGCACGTTCTTCTTCCGGTCGACGGTGGGAGTGGGCCGTCCAGAGGCGAGAAGGAAGAAGGAGGATATCGGTGCGCGACCGACGTATCGGGGCACAGTGCGTTTACCAACGGTGCAATACGGTGGCATATATCGCAGGATACGCGTATAAAAGTGTAAATACTTCGTGGATCGTTGTCATTGTATAAATGTTTAATCGAGAAAAAGGGACCAAGTGTGTGTCGTTGTAAATAGAGAGAGAAAGAGAGAGAGAGAAGAAGAAGAAGAAGAAACGGTGGAGAATAAAGAAAGAGGGACCGTGCGTATGTGCGAGTGTGCGTGATTATAATATTTAAGGTGCTTGCCCCGTGAGACCACGGGGATACATACCGAGAAACTGGTGTCTGTACGTTGCAGCGGAGTCAGTGAGTTTGCTAGATAGCTTAAAGTCGTTGTAAATACGTCTCCCCGTCTTCTGCGTCACTAACCAAGACTGTTCTCTCCCCCTGCCCCATCTCCACCCCCTCCTTCCCCCCCGCCGCCGGTTGATCAAGCTCACCGGTTAATTTAGGATTAACAGTGCGTGAAAGATCTCGTCGGACGAGAGATATTCTCGCGTATCGTTACAGCCTGGTGGTGTACACGCTTCCGCGGTGTGTACACACACCGCGGCGGCACAGGGGGCCCTCACGAGCTCACGGTGTGCCATGTGAATTTACCTTCGATAACAGCCTGTGCGCGCCATATCGTGCGAGGGATCGTATTAGGAATGCGCGAAATCTATGGGATACACACCTCGTCGGTATCCGGCTCCGACTTTGACTCGTCGAGTCGAGTTGACACTTTGAACGTCACGCGATCCCTTCGCGCTCGTGAATCCGTTGAAAATCCGATCGGAAACGAGGAGAACGCCAACGTTCGTCGAATGTTTGCGCCGTCTGAAAGCCTCGTGGCGGAGATCGTCGAGATCGATCGATCGATTTTCTCGCGTCGTTTGAGTTTCCAATCGCAGTGATATTCACTTCCTCCTCTGATCGCAGCGCTGATCCAATGTGTATTTAATTGTATCTAGACCGGCGAGTTTTGGTCCGCAGCTACGCGAATTCTCCCTACTGTATCCTCTGTCATTTGTAAAGTATTAACGCGTGCAAAACTCTATCTATCTTATTTATTTCGTTTCGGTTGAACGTTGAAACGAGAGGCGTCGCGTGCGTTTCACGGCGCGTACGTCGTTCGGATCGGAATCGGATGATAATCGCGTGCCACCGGGAGCGAGGTCTCCGACTTGAATTCGATGGTCCGCCTTTGTTTTTTTTTCTTTCTTTCTCTTTTCATCTTTTCCTCGTTCCTTCCTTTTGCGCTCGTTTTTGTGTTCGTCGACACGCGTCGACTTGGCTCCAAGAGCGCGAAGCATGTAAAATTCTCACGGAAGAAAACTTTCACTGTTCGAAATTGTTCGGGCAAACTTGAAATTGTAAAGGACGGTCGGATTCAAGATGGCGCGCGTCGCGCAAGGAGACGCAAAAACGGCAAAAGCCCGCTGTATAACAATTGAAACGCAATGTACAAACGTGAAAACAAACAAATCTCCTTCAGCTTTCCTCGCAAGCGACTCATCTCTCTGTTTTCTTTTATTTTCTCTTCCATTCTGCGAACTACTTTCTCGAACCACGTGAAAGATAATGTTAGAATAAAAACCTGTGACTGAAAAGTAATAAAATGCTCTATTTTTATGTTTTTAACACCTTCTTGTTTTCTGTATGTTGTTCCCGTGTTATCCCCCCTCTCGCGAACCGATCGGCCGCGCTTCGTTTCACGAATTTGTATTTCGAACGTGCCGTGTCTTTAGTGGAAATCGTTCGATGTTTGCGCTCGCCGCGGTGGAACAAAGGTGCTCTCGAGGCGCAAAAGTACGCAAACTTCCGGCCCTCCGAGAGAACTACAGAGAAAGAGAGAGAGAGAGAGAGAGAGAGAGAGAGAGACACTCTCTCTCGCTGCGAAACAATACCTTATGCTAATCGAGTCACGTCTGTTTACACTGTCATCACGTTTCGTTACCGTTACATCAACGGAATAAGTAATGCCCGCCTCATTGTAATAGAAATCAGATAGTTTGGTAAAAGACCGTACACGGAGAGAGCGTTCCTCGTTCCCGCGTCTTTGATCGTTCTCGTTACAAAGGCGAATGGGAAGCGAACAGAAGCCAGAGACAACGCTTCAACGACGTGCTTGATTTCCCGCCGTAAATACCAACAGTAATGCACGATTTCGCTTCGATTCAAAGAGAAAATTTTGATCTTTGACAAAGTCCCTCTGACACACACTTTGTAATTTCGAGATCTTGGAATCCACGATGCTGGTTCTCTGGAAAGATCGGGAAATTTCGTTTGCACCACAGAGCGTTTTACACGAAGCGGCAACAGCAACTTGCACGCTCTCGATCGATCCTCGGTAATTGAATCAGACGCACGCCCTTGGCAAGTTTCCTTTTCGAGTTCGCCACGAGTATCGACGATTAATTTGACATCGTTCACGGTTAATTTTAACATATTTCACGCAAAATCTCGAATGTTCGAACTCGTTTGCAAGGTCGTGCGTTAAAGAATGGAAGCTTCGTAAATTTCGGTTGTATAGCAAGAAAAAAAAATTTTGTTAATAAAATTGACTCTAAAAATCTACGATCGTGAACTTTTGATCCGCGCGCGCGTCAAAAAAATTAATCCTCCGAGTTACGACGGACGTAACGGAACGTACCGGCGGATCGTTGTTTCGAAACTTTTGTAGCAATCGAGGAGGAAAGATCAGAGGAACGATTTGCGATCGAACGGATCGGACGGAGGGAATCGACAGATTGGCCAGAAATGCCACGGGCTGGATGTCGGTCGACGAGATTTCAGCCGGCATTGCGGAATGCGCAATTCGCATTGATATGCAACGGTGTCGAGATAGCAGCGCTGTCGTCGTTGCGCTATGATTGCGCGTAATCTGCGTGTAATCAAGGCGCGAGAATCGGCCTGGCAATTCCGCCGATGCGCAACAGATATGACGCAATGCCAGCCATCGGTGTTATGAATAACGCTGGCGAATATATGTGTCACGGCGCGGCAATCGCGATTACGCGAATTATGGAAGACGACGAAACGCACGAGGCGCGTACACACCCCCGCGCGCGCTGCAACTGCGGTTTTACTTAATGCCTTTGGGAATTCTCATTACGCGTTAATAATTGCCACGCTCTCTCGGGCCGCAGACAGAACAGACGGCGGAGCTACGGAGTCGCGTGCATGCGAAATTGGCTGAGAAACTTTCGAGTCGTCTCGCCTTGGGTAGGAGAGATCTGTCCTGTGAGAATTTGATTGCGTGCAATAAAGCACTGTAACTAAACACGGCGATACTGTGGAAACGCGGTAACTTTGGAAGTCAATGCTCGAAACGAATTATTACACCTCCCTGCAGCCGCGGATTCTTCCCCCGCGGCGTGAGAGAATGATCGCACAATGGAGTCTTCTCGTGTATCGGTGAACTGGACTGAAAACTCAAGGAAAAACCGAACGCGTCGTTCAGATACCGGCTGGCGTTGTCCACGCGTTGATAGAAGCGAGCCTAAAAAACATTTTTTGTTTTTTCTCTCCCTTTTTAAGCCAGACTCGCGGAACAGGTTTCCGATGAAATTCATTCCTCGAAATAGCCAGAGTCCGCGGCTCGCAAAGCCACCGGAGACGGCGTCAGGGACACGCAGCGCACGCGTGCGACGCGGGAACAACAACACCACTGCGAAATAAGAATTGCAAATCCCGCGTGTAAATTCGGGCCGGAACGATCGGGTAAGCGTATCGTTAAGCCAGATCGTCAGAAGCGTATCTCGATTCAATTACTTCTCTCATCGGAATATTACCAAGTATTTACGGCTGGCGTTAAGCCATCGCTGGGTGGAAAATAGAACTCCCTCTTTATCGGAACTAGCCTAACGCCGCGTGCATGCACGTACCTGCCCGCGTCGCTCCCACCCATCCGCCTGATCCTGTTCTGCCACTTTTGTAATTAACAAGTCCTTAACAACATATCAGGAAAGCAGCGTACCAGCTTTCAGCGCTGAGAGGCTCGCGAGACTCGGCACTCGAGCAGAGCTGTAATTTCGCGGGGCGTGGAAAAATCGGCGGGATCGCGCAACCTGTTGCGACTACCGTGCGCCAACGGAAGAATCCACGCGTGGAATTACGCGAGTGAATTGAAACGCATGCCACTCTGAACCGGTGCGCGTTTAGACGAACCGAACGTCTGTGCACAGCTCGTCGATCGCGTAAGCAAATCGTAAACGAGCCGTGAAAAATCGGAGCGAACGATTGAAAACGAGCACTCTGGCCGAGTACTGACATCTCGTTGAATACGTTGAAAAGAACGTACGCGGTGCGCAGAAAAGTAAGCTAATTATTAGAATTAGTTTGCGAATGACTTTGATCAAAATCCAAGCAACGAACATCCTGCGAACATCGAGATTGAACGAGTCCATTGGAAATATGGAATCATTGATTGGTCATCCTCGCCGGAGATGTCCATTTCGAATATTAGATTCGGAGGGAGGAAGAGTCCACGAGCTGTCGGAACATCCATGCCGCGTTCCAGTTCTCTCGCTATCAATCCCTTCCGCGAAACCGGTCTTGTTTCGATAGAAAAGTCGCGCGACCGACATTCGGCCTTTGCGACTCTGTTTCCAACATCAAACTCTCTCGAGAAAGAAAGAGTCCAAGAGTCAGTGACGAACGTTTCAATTTCAAAATGAACAAACAAATGTGAAGAAAATAAAAAAAAGCTCGTGATCGTTAGGGAGGAACTTTGCTCTACGTGAGAAATAACATTGCATGCATCCTGCGATAAAGAAGATATCTTTTGCTTCAGTTGAACGTTACACGCGGATATATAATATCTTTATATAATATTTTTTATCCAAATTCCCGAATAACAAAACTGTCGATAGGAGAGAAGAATTAAGTATTTTTCTCCAGAGGAAGATTCTTATTCTTCCCTCAGCACAAGTCCGTCGAACAAAGCGGAGGCAAAATGTCGAAAAGGGATAGAAACA
>KQ435727.1:1908072-1949620 GCA_001276565.1 Melipona quadrifasciata | reverse complement strand
TGCGACCGAGGTACAGTCGGTTACACTCCGCAATATCCCTCCTCGTGCATATACGTCGGATCGCGGCGATGCGCGCCGGTGAGGACCGCTGCGCGCCAACCAACGGGGTAACATCATAATAACTCGCAGAAATCATTTTCAGCCTTTGTGAGAGGCAACTCTTGCCTCCTCCAATGGCCGGTCGAGTGGAAAACGCCGACGTTAATCCGACTACGTCGCCGACGATCGTCCAGGCGGTATTAATTACGACCCTTGCGCGACGCGAGCGACCAACTCTCTCTCTCTCTCTCTCTCTCTCTCTCTCTTCTCGTTATTTCTCCTTCGACCAAGGAAAAGTCCGATGGAACAGCCACGGGAACTGGACACGTTGCTGAACACGGCGAAGAATTTTTCTCCTCGAACGTAAGAAGAAGAAAAAAGAGAGAAAGAAGCAGACTCGGTATATTTGAACACAGTATTAACCGAGGCTCCAAAGGTAGAACGTTGCACAAAGTTCATGGGGAGAACAAAGAAGATTATTCCAAGAAAACGGCTTGCTGCGAGCGATTCCGCTTTAAGAGAAAGATATATATGTATGTATATATTATTTCTCTCTCCTCTCTTCGTAGCTCGGAAGGATGGACCATCGATGGACAGATCCTCGAACGGCAAAGGGGATGGTCACTAATCAGTGAGAAACGTAGATATAAATACCTCAATTTCTCGTTGAAAATCGTACGTACGTACGATTTTGTCGTCGTTGAAAAAGTTTTGAAATTGGAAAACTTGTATTGTGAAAATACAACTTTTATACTTTGCTGATAAAAAAAAACAACTAGATCGACTTTTTTTAACGAACCACAGACAAACGTCTTTCGATAAATCGATTTTATTAAGAGTCGGCCCAGTGTCCCGGAACAAACGTTGCTGCCGTGTACGCTTCTTCGAGATCTCCCGGAGAAACGCCGTTCATCCGCGGATCGTCCACTGACGCACAACCGGAAGAAAACGTACGTGTTTCGATCGATTGCAAAGCACTTTCGCGTTTCAACATTGAATCGGATCCGACCTCTGCAGGGTTCGAGAGGTCGAAAATACAAGTTGCAGACGACCGGTGACTTTAATCAACTCGTTGCGAGAGCGCGGAGCTTCTCCTCTGCAACGAGTCGCGGGGCGTGTCGACTCCGCCGATCCTTCTTCGTCCTCGTTCCTCTATCGTTTCTCCCGTCTCTGTTGCACAGCCGGGGGCTGCGAGCTGGCCCCGCAGAACACTTCGCTCGTAATAATACCATGGGACCCCGTTGACACGCCTCGTCGCTGGTTAAACCCGGCCAACGGAGCAACGCGCGGGATTGAACGCGTTCCTTTCTCTCTCTTTCTCTCTTTCTCTCTCTTTTTCACGAGACGCGCGTCTCATTTCGATCGTTAAGCACGCTTATCGACGGATGAGCTGATAACGAGCCGGTTCTTTCGGTCCGTTCGCATTTTAAATTAATCAGGCGAAATTACTCGCCGCGAAACTTTATTATTGCCGCGTCAATTATTTATGCGTAATTAACCGGTAACGAGAGCGAGATTTTATTGCCGCGGATGATCAGCCCCACTCTCTCTCTCTCTCTCTCTCTCTCTCTTCTTGTAGCTTTCCTCTTGTACGAAATGACAAGTCAATCTTTCGCTCATCTACGAGACTGACGTCTGGATTAACCGCGTAATTTGCGAAGAGCAGAGAAAAGCAACGGCGACAGGCGGTGCAGTACGCACGCGTTGTTTTTTCAACGACGCATTTCGGAATTTATTGGTACGATCGTTTGAATTTGACGGACTGCCATTATCTGTCACATCCACCGTTTATCATTATCGATTGCCTCAACAAAGTGGAAATTTGCGGTGTATTGGATACAAATGTGAAGATTTATAGCAGAAACGTCACAATCTCGTTGTATATATACGGCCGTAAATAGTCGGAATATCGCGGTTTTCTTGCGTAAGATGAAATTTGAAAGCGAGCCACCGAAAGCATAAATTTCACATTCGAGCCGAGATCAGATAATTTTTCTTTTTTTTTTTCTCTTTTAATATATCATTTCAAAATTAACATTGGACGTTTCAAACTAGCTAGTCAGTCGCTGAGAGCATTGAGAAGAGACTCTGTCGTCTTTTGAAAAGAAGCGGAATTCAGCGAGAAACTTGCTGCTAGAAAGTAGAAAAAAAAAAAAAAAGATAAAACGTTCGGCTTCCACAAGCCGAATTAATTGCTTCAATTAGAATAAATCAGCGATCCTAATGAAATAAGCGATACCTCACGTTCCTCGATAGGGCTGTTTAGGATCGTTCGAGCCTCGTAAAAACCCATAAAGCAGCCGGGTCTTTCGGTCCGCCAAGGAGTGGTCCCGAATTTATGATCGGCAATATATCTGTCCCAAACTTCCATAAATTGCCGCGCGCGGGAAACCGAGAAACTAAATTGACCCACAAAGGGTTGAAACGCGCCCCGCGTGCCAACTCAGCCTGGTATCGAATGCCAAGAGGGAAAACTTTGCTCGGGAAATTCGTGACGCGCGCTCGCGTCAGATGCCTCGACACGATTTGAAAGATGCAACGACACGGAAATTGCCGAGGATATGTAAATTTTGCAACTGGAAAAAATTACAGAGAGACAGAGGGAGAGAGAGAGAGAGAGAGAGAAAGATACTAAATACCGCACGCTAAATATATTCCCGACGCGTACGTACGCCGAGAATGCTTATAGAAAATTCCACCTTGAGAAATGCATACTAGTTAGTTAGTAGGCGAAACGAAACAGGGACAGAGAGAACGACGCAAGAACGCATAGAGAAGACACGCGACGACTCGGCCATCGAAGGGACAACGAAGAAACATCTGCCGGCGAAGAAAACTTGCGCGCAGCTGCAAGTGATCGAAATTCTCCAAGCCCGGTCTCTCCCTCCGTCCGCTCGTGCAATGTGGCTGACCAAAAAATTATGGAAATTCTCCGCGGCGGCGATCGTCCTTTATCTCCGGCGAAATTTATAGAAGAGTCATCGCCGATTCCGGGCGTGTATAACTCGTTGTATAACTTGCCTCGCGAGAGCCGAGAATTAAGTTATACGTACAATGATCGAGATAAGTAGAACTCTGGCCTGGGAATGATTAATACACGCGTTACGCGGCCCCAATTTATCGGCCTCCCTCTGCCATTCCGTGACTGCGATCCCTCTTCTCTGCGGAGTAGATTCGCAAAGACACGAGCGAGGAGCGCGCACCCTCTTGAGAGGAACGAACCAATTTTCTGACCAACGTGTATCCATCGATACACAGCCGGCACGAGTCTTTAACGCGTTTCAAGTTGCTCCTTTTCTTTTCTCGAAGAGAATCTACGTCGTTTTAGTTGTTCCAAGTCCATCCTCAGAAGGACGAAAGCGGGATTCGTTCCGCTCAATTTTCAAATAAATCACCGTACGTACGTTACGTTCGTTCGTTACGAACGTTTCGCGACGAAGCGAAACTAAAAGTCGGGGTGGAACCGAAGCCAGAGAGGGAGAGGGTGCCGTTGGAAGCGATGGAAAACGGGACGGCGGAGGGTGGAGCGGCGATAACCGGGGAACATTAACAGTAAATCCAACGGCGCGCGATTAAACTGTTACAATTATTACAGATAACGTATTCGACCGGCTTAATGGCGGTCACATTCTTCCCGGCGTTTTATATAGAAAGAACATCGCGGACTCTCTCTATTCACGCTCGGGTCGGAGTCCCGCCGGCCGTTTCGCAAAAATTACAACTCATTACCGCTACTTATGCGCCGTATATTTTAGACGACCGTCCCCGCCGCGTATCTCCGCGCCACCAAGAATTTTCAATTAGCAATTAAGCGTTCGAGCCTCGAACTATCGCCGCCGCATTCCCGACGCTCCACCGAAAACAACCGACCGATTCCATCCGACAGCGTTTTAAAACCGATCCTTTATCTATTAACTTATCGTTCCACCCATCTTCTCCTTTCTCCTTTTTTTCCCTTTCTCCGTCACTGCACACACACTGTCTCTCTCTCTCTCTCTGTCTCTCTTCCGTCCTTCTCTGGCCTCACGCCATATATGTCATCGAGCTAGAACGTCGAATACCGATCGAGCCGATCCCGCGGAGCCCGGTAGCATCCACGGCCGAGCGGTTCGACAGAGGAACACTCTGCTTCACGAGTAGGTAGGTATTCGTCTGGTTGCATGCTCGCATGCCTCGGTTGCCCGGTTGCCCGGTTGCTCCTCAGCGGCCAGCGAGGTAAGGCGCGTGGTGGGGACGGTTAGCGCCCGTCCACCTTCCTTCCAACGGGGCTATGACAAGAAACCGCCGCTCTCTGTCTTCCGTTGCCCTCGGAGTTTTCGTCCTGCTCGGGAACGTTGTCCTCTCGCAGCGAGCGCCGCGCGTAAGAGCCGAGCGAGAGAGCCGAGAACGCTCCTCGGGCGTTGCGAGCTCCGAATCGAGTCCGAGCTATCGTCCTTTAGGGCCGGTTTACAGACGCATAAGCCGCGATAGTAATTAAACGAGTCCACTTAAGGCTAATGCACGTGTACGCGCGACTCTGTATCCTTTCCGCCGTTCCAGTCGTTGTCTTTTCTCTCTCTTTCTCTTTTTTTCTTTTTTTTTTTTCTTTAATTAACAGCCGCTGCTAACTCCAAGTGAGACGTAATTAATTTACCGATTCGCCGATCGGGTGATTCGATTTCCAGAGGTGGCAGCCTAATCGAAACGTACGTACGTACGTACGTACGTCGAGAGAACGTATCGCGAATGGAACGCAAAGAAACGGGTTGAATCGAACGACGAATCGTACGGAGCGCGAGGAATCGTACGAATCGCACGGCACTCGGGTGAATAATACAGCGGGCTAGCGGTGCATATTTCAAAAGGCTCGCAGGAACTTCTTAATAATACGGAGAAACGAATCAATCCGGCCCAGGGACGATACGTGCATAATGCAATTCCCTGACTTGCGTTTCTTTCGCCGGCGAAAGCAACGACGCTTGAGAGTAGTCGTCGTAACGGGGTAGTAGCTCGAGCGAACGTCGATATCGAAAGACCTGAAGGAATAATTCAGCGATGCCACTGCGTTTCTCTGCGTCCCGTGCACGCAACTTTCCTTTTTCCTACGGAGCATCCTGTCTCCGGGTTAATACCATTTACCTGGTAATACCGGGGAAAAAGTATTTCAACGACGGAAAGAGCACCGTCTCGCGGGCCGTCGTTGCTCGCGACTCCTCCTCCCAACGAGGACACACGATTTCCTCTGTCGAGCGTACCGCGATCGAACGGGAAAAAGCCCATCTCACCGAGTTCCGTTCCGCGGAAGAAGCCGGCCAACAGTCGACGGATGGAAGAAGAAGAACAAGAAACGGACACGGGGGAACGCGTTGCAGGCGGCAGGTGGCTTTGAAAGAAATAGAAACGCAAGATAGCCTGGAGTGAAGATGTCGCGCCTGTAGAGCGAGTCTTTCTCTCTCTCTCTCTCTCCCTCCCTCGCTTGTGCAACGAAAGATTGCGTAACGACAAATTCGATGAAGCATACAAGCATTTTAGCATACAAAAATTTTATCGCAAAGTTATTGAACGTTGGTGTCTTGTTCGTGCTCCGTTCACAGCTACCATACATCGCGAGTCGAGAGATTAAATGAAAAAATTTGTACCCCAGTACGATTCGCCTCATTGAAAGGCCCAGAAGCAACCGTTCCGACTAGGAAATGAAGACGACTCTTTTGCCATAAAATTTTATTGATATGCAAACGTTTGACTCGATACGAAATAAATTACAGACGCGATCTACGCCACGCCCCGTCACGAATCACGTGACCCAAATCAACCAATCGCTAATTTTCGTTGCGTCAGCGTTGCACCTGAAGAGGTCCGATTTTCTGGGTTACCCCCCGTTAAAATTACTTTCAGTGATAAAAAGAAATCTAGTAGAAAGACAGGGCAGAAATAAGAAAGAAAGACGAAGAAAGAGAGAGAGAGAGAGAGTCCACGGTTACACGATGGAAAAGAGGAGGCCGATGTATCCGGTATTGCGAGCCAAAGGTGTTGCGTGCAACTTAACAAGCTAACGACGCCGTACGAGTGCGATTTTCTTTCCTATCAACCTCAATCTACTTCTCTGCCGTTTCGCTCGCTCTTTCGCCGTTTCCCACCCTCGCACCGTTGCTGCTCTCTTCTCTCTTCCCTTCCTTTTTTTTCACCCGTCTCTTTTACCTTTCTCTCTCTCTCTCTCTCTCTCTCTCTCTTTCTGCCTATCCTTTGCACAACCGGTGATCGTTTCATCTCCCTTCGTGACCGTGCTTCTCACCCTTTCTCCTCCCCGTTCTTTACGTAATTCTCGCCGCGTGTCCTTCTCCCTCTGCCAGATCGTTCCTCGAGCCACGAACCGGCACACAGACCGCCTACAGCTCGTCCGTTGTTTTACGCGGCCGCGCGTACCCTTTTCAGGGTGAAAAAGTCCGTGTGGTGCATACCATCGCGGCTGCCGTGTTACGAAACGTCGGTCTTGTCAGCGCAACTATGCTAGATTAACTCGAACTCTCTAATAAGTCGCATTCTCTCCAAACCCCTCCACCTCCCGGCGGTCTCGCAACGCGGTCCAAATTTCTCAACAAACGAACATTGAATTATTCACGATCGCGTACCCGTTCCTAACGAGGATAATCGACGTCTGACTGCGCGTGCGCGAATATCGCGATACGGGATACGAGATGTTCTACGATGTCCCCGAAAATTTACCATCGAGATCGACGACACGATGATCGATGATCGATGATCGAATCGTTGCGTCATTCAATATCTTTGTCGAGTAAATAAAGGTGCAACGTCACGTCATCGACTAACCAACGTTAACGCTCAGTTCTTGAACAGTCGGATTGCAATCGAAGAGATAGAGAAAAAAATCTCTAGAATAAATATATGTATAAATGATTAATGAAAAAAAAAATGATTTCAATCACTATTAATTCTATCATAAGAGAAGCAATTGGAGGCAAAATCTGTTAACTTTGTACGTACGTATATACGAGTAAAAACGACGCACAATCCCCGGGAAAACAGCTTCCGCTTGTCGTTGCCATTTTTACACGCAAGCGCTACCGTGCACGCCTAAGTAATTGAAATTCTACCGTGACTTTCCTGGCGGAAGGGTTAGACTGCTAGACGAATAGACCAGCTGAGAATTCTGAATTATTTACCAAGGCCGCGAGTCTTCATATATATATATCCATCGGTTTCGATCTGAATTAAAAGATACGAGAAAACGGGACGCTAGGCGGGTAAAGAAACGATAGAGAGAGAGAGAGTCACGTATAACTTTTTTTACAGTCGAGAACGTATGTACAATCGGCGCGTAACGAACGTAGCTTCGTCAAGGATGACGTGATTCTTCTAGTTTTAGTTCCAGATGCACGATTTATTAACTCTCGCACACCGAACGCCAGATCAATTTATATTATATTATATAATATTGAATTTGTTACGACACGTAGGTTACAACCATCTGATGTTTGAGACAAAAGAAATAAGACGAACGCGCACATGTACAAAATTTCTGTTGGCACACGCAAATTCTCCTCCGCGACACTGACGAGTCAATCGACGACTGACAAATTTCGGATGACAAAGTCAACAATCACAAACGACACACGTCGTAACAAATCTGAATTCCAAACTCCTGTGTACTCGTTTATGAAGTTTATAAAGTATAGCAGAAATGCGGCGAGTAGCCGGATTATGAATGAGTTTCCGTTCACCGACGCCGTGTAACTATACATCAGCGCGTTAATTACGCAAACGAAATGTGTATTATGCGAGTGTCAACGATTCGCGCGGCACGTATCGGCCTGTCCTTCCTCGAACTCGAGAATCAAGGTCTTCGTTCGCGACTCTCTCGCGTTACGTATGCTCGCGCGTCGAGCAGTGACTCGCAATATTCTCGGACGGAGGATGCACCAGGGGAGAACCGAAGAGAAAATCGGAGGAACGAGAGACGAGAGGTTTTTCTGCAATTAGAGGGTAAGCGTATCTAATATAGGAAAGCACCTTAGGTAGAACCGCCTAAATCAATCGGAAGCGCGTTATCCGGGAATACACTTAGCGTGCGAGTAAAAAGTCGCGGCACGGTAATTCAAGTCGATAACGAAGCGTGGAACGCGGAGTGGCCGATCTCTGCGAAACGGCACGGGCCTAACAACGCAACGTGCAAACAAATCCAGCAACCTGTCTTCCTGGATTTCGCCGAGATAACGTGGCAGCTTGATGCGAGAGTCGAGGCGAACAGCTGCTTCCAGCTGGTTACACCGACACGACTACCATTTCTGTTACCATTTGAACGAAGGCAGGCTGACTTTCCGAGAGAAGTTCAAACACCTTTCTCGCAGGAATTGGTCGTTCGATAAAATTCGAATCGTGCAAAAAGACTGCAACGCCCGTAACATCCGTACGTTTGCGGCATTCCACAAAATCTAAATTACTTGGCAATGAATGGAGAAACGAAAAGTAAAACAGAAATTGGCACCATCTGCTGTGTAAGTTAAACACTCTACTTTAGAGATGTATAATAAAAAACTGCAAATGAAGAGCTTTTTGCCATAAAATTTTTGAATCGACAAGAAACAAATTACAGGCGCGATCGCTCAGTACCGGACAACGCCACTCCTACTCGAGGTCTACCCCACGCCTCCTCGCGAATCACGTGACACAAATCGACCAATCGCTAATTTTCGTTGCATCAGCGTTGAGGAGGCCCGATTTTCTGGGTTACCCCCGCTAAAACCGCTTTCAGCGATAATATACAATTATATGGTGTAATGTTTGCCTCTTCCAATTTCCCACGAATGCGTGGAAATCCGCAGTCTAGTTGCAACGAGTCGTTCCGATACATTCTCACGCCACGTTCTTTGCACCCCAAAACTGCCCACAAACGCACGGAAGCTTGCGACCAAAGACACCGCGAGAATCCACTCGTGAGAATCGCACGTCGCGAATATCACGCTCTCGGAATCTGGGTATTCAGGGTAAGAACGCAGCAGCATCGGGGATAACGCGAACGGGTGGGAGAAAGTGAGCACCACTGGCCGCGAACTCGGGGGAGAATATGGGCGTCCGATGGTGGGAATACACGTGCACGACGATGCTGCACGAAAATTCATATCCAGCGTGGCAGGCGAGCCAGGGTATAAAGGCGAGCCACGACTGTCGAAATATATTTGCGCATACATTTTTCCCTTCGCGGTTATACAATCCGGAAGGAGGAGAGAGGAAGAGAGAGGGAGAGAGAGACAGATATACACTAACCCCTCTAGCACCACGCGTTGGGCTCTGGCCGCGCGTGTTGGCCCGTTCGAAGGGGAACGGATCGTCTCGGACTTTGAAATAAACGTACGAGCTTTCAAATACATTATCGAGTGAATTCTTGTTTATGGCACTCGAAAAGGTGGGACACCGGGCGGATATCATTTGGCCGCTCGCGGGCCAAGGATACGTACCGTTCCTCTCCCGGTCGCTACGTCGACGATATAAACGCGCGCCCCGGAGGAGCCACGACGCGGAGGAGAAATTTGTTCGGCCGCGGCGCGAGAGAACCGAGGGAGGAGGAATCCAGGGGGACGCGCGTCGTGAATAACAAGCACGATATTATTACGAGCAACAAATAAACATTTGTCGACGGTACTTCGATATTTCTTCGCTAAGGTACCAGAGAATTAAAGAGGACACGCTCGCCGGAGAGGAAATCGAGCAAAACGAGTCGCTTGTTATAAGCCGTAAGCGGCGTAACTTGGAGCGACTGCCACCGAGGATCGAACGACTCCGTGACTAGATCCGCATCTTTAGAGCTCTTAATACGCGTGACGGTGCCCGTGCTTTTTGCTCCGCTGCTCCACAATGCCACCGTGTCCACCGTGTCCACCGTGATCCCGTTATAACTTACGGGAAACGATCTGATTCGACGCGAGTCGATCTGAACTACGAAAGTCGAAGCTGCGAGAGAATTGACGAGGGAAAGCGGTGGGAAACGAACGTACGTCCTCTACTTCCGTTAAGAAGAATCTCGACCAAGAGTTTGCTCCCCACCCCCACCCTTTCTCTCACTCTCTCTCTCTCACTCTCTCTCTCTCTCTCTCTCTCTTTCTTATTCTCTCTTCCTTTTTCTCTAGCTCGAGTCTCTGACCCGCTTCTTAGCGATCCGCCGTAATCGTCGGGACGATAATTAATACGTCGAGCCCACGCGGTAACCATCTATTTATATTCCAGCAGGCATTAACGTCGCCCGTGATGGACGGACGCGTGCGCCACCATTGACTATTGGCATCGTAATTGTGAGTTACTGTTAATCCTTTAACCTTTCTCTACTTTCCCCGGCTAGGAAGAATAACCTGTCGTCGATCCGAGATTCATGAGCGATGACGCGTCGGTCGTGGCTGTCGAGCCGACGTATTGTTGAAGAAGAAACATTGTAGAGCTCCGCCGAGGGTACCGGCTGTACGAGCACGCTCGTGCACACTGGGCAAGTTCGTACGAGCGTACGGAGGAAGCAGGAAGAATGGTTTTCGGAATGCGAGAGGATCGTTTCCAGCTCGATCGTCGAACAATCGGAACGTTTGTTATCGCGCGAAGCGCAGTCGTGGTTCCGACGAGCGAGTTTCCTGGAACTAGGCGAGATGTCGGAGACTGCTGGAGCACGAGGTCGTAGGTGAAGGACGCGGAACGAACGCCGGGCGAACGACGATCCTTCGCGTTTCCTTTCGCCGATCGCTCGTCGTTTACAGAATTACGGTATTTCGAGAATTACACGGAGCGAGCGAAATTGGCGCGGCGTGGAACGGTTTCTTAACGTTGGGGCAAACGTGCACCTTCCTACTTGCCATTTGACGCGCAAAATGTCGCCAGGGCGCAAACCGTAGCGGTAATCAGGGCCCGTCCGTTTGAAATTCCAAACGGCGAAGAAAAGAAAGAAGAAGAAGAAGAAGAAGAAGAAGAGAGAGAGAGGGAAGGAAGAGGGCGGCGAAAGAGCAAGGAGAAGAATGTCCCACGCGTCCTATTCACTTCATATCGGTGTTCATCCGGCGTTTCAACGGCGTGACACCGTGCCCGGCATGACGTCGAGAACGCGGTGCGTTTAAAAGAGAACGAGAGAGCGGCGCTCTCGCTCGCTAGGCTGAAAGGTGCGCGCTGGAAACACGCGAAAACGAAGCCACCGACGGACGACTCGAAGATCGACGGCCTTTCAGAACTACCAGGACTCGCTCGTTCGCTCGCTCGCTCGTTCGTTCGTTCGTTCCTCCGATAATCATCGTTATTAGGCGACCACGCAAGCTTTCCAACCAGAGACAGACCACTTCCCCCTTTGAGCACTCGCTCGTCCCACTTTTCTCTTTCCCCCGGTGGCCATGTCGTACGTGCCACCTTTCAACGTTCTCGTTTGAATTTCATTTGCCGCGTACTCGTACGACGTCGTCGTCGTCGTCTTCGTCGTCGTCGTTTCAGGGAAAAATGTCAGTTACAGCTACGCGCTGCAACAAACGTTCTCGATGCAGCACCGGAACGTTACCGACAATGGCCAAGTGTCGAAGCTACACAGAACTACGACACACGATCCAACTCGGCCGCACAAGCTCGACCATCTCTCTCTCTCTCTCTCTCGCTCTCTCCCTCTTTCTTTCTCGACTGCAGCGCAACGATCCACGACGATTACACAGCGAGAGGGGGTGGTGGCCGAGAGGGTTGAGGAGGAGGCAAAGGACGCGCGGAGCCTTCATAACTTATCGGCCACGTCGGTGGGGAGTTTGCTATGCACGCTTTCTTGAGATAACCTTTCAGGCCGACAATTATTGGTAATATCGATACCGCACGCCCGTCGGCCCAACTCACCTTTCCGTGCCTCCAACTCACGATCCGCTCGAGAGGCTCCGGCTCTCCTTGTAAATTACCCTCCTCTGCCTCTCTCGTTCTACCTCCTCGCCCCCACTAAACTTTAACTCTCTATCTCATCCACCCGTCCTTCCATCCTCTCTCTCGTTCTCTTTCTCTGCTTCTGATCCTTCTGATCCTTCTCCCCTACATTCCCCCGCTCCACGTCCCATCGTGGTCGCGTTGTTTACAATGCACCGAGCGAGCCTAATGAATTTCCATTCGAATAAAAGCGTACACGATGATAATTATGATTTACGGCGGGACCGGGCCGCTCTCGCTTGACTCGCGCTCGGGCGCGCGCGAGAGAGGATTCCGATAATGTCGAGCCGGTGAAACGAGAGCTGGAGCAGCCGGCGTTCTCTCGGCGATTAACAGCGGGGATATTCGATTTATAAGCAACTGTTGCGCACCTCGGCTCTGTGTCCGACCGAGAACACAGCTACGTTTTCGTTCTCGGCTGCCTTTATCGGGCTGTCTGCCCGCTGATCCCACGGAATTCCGCCGATTTATCGAACGTCGCGTATTTATCGACGCGTTCCCTTCTTTATCTCGACCCTGACTATTTTGACAGATTTTCGCGGTTAATTGCGACTCCAAACGATCATATCGCAGCTCAATAGAGTCTCTTCGAGCGACAATAATTTCATTGCTCGCCCCCCTTTACTCACCACCAGACCGAAACCTCGATCCTACTTAAAAATTCGGGGGAGTCGTAAATTCCTCGCCCTGGAAATTACAGTCCAACTACGGTCGATTGTGAAACTTCGCGACAATAAACCACGACGACTTGTCGCAACAAGATCGCCAAATTGCTACGGACGTGGCATCCCACTCCAGTTTGAGAATTTCGACGAATATCGACGATGCTGTAAAGAATAACGCAAATAAGAGAGGAGAGGAATCTTCCGAGCTTGTCGATAGGAGATGCTCCATCGAGATAATTACACGCTTGCGGTCGAATCTTGACGAGTTGTTTCCGACGTTTTTAAGCACGCCCTCTCGCGCGCGCTCGCGCTCGCGCACGCTGACACCTGTCGGAAAGCAACGGCTAGAAAATAAAACCAGACCATCGATGCTCGAATCACGATCACCTGGTAAAAAGGAAAAAAGAAGAAAAAGAACGAAAAGCGGAACATTCAGCAAGAGGGAACATAGTGAAAGAAGCGCCGAACATTTAAAGAAACGTTCGTTGTATCGCGTACGACCGTTCGACCGGAAAATTATTATCATAATGACCGCGAGAGATTTATTCGCCGATCGACTGGCAATAAGGAAACGCGGATCGGAATGTCTCGATCAAATCTCCATTCTTCTTCTTCTTCTTCTTCTTCTCCTTCTTCTTCTTCTATCCTTTATCGCTCGGTACGCTCACGTGCAAATAGGGGACTCTGTGCATTCGTCCAGTCTATACTTATTTCTACTTATCCGCGGTGATATCGATATCCTGATGCTTATACCAGAAATCCCGAACGACGACGGTCCGTGTAACGTCAGACCGTGTCGTGTTTGCATGGCGGAAAATTGGAAAATCAATTAACCGTAGAGGAGAAGGGGCGAAGAGAAAGTCGTCCCTTGGCCGGAAGATCGCGATTAAAAGAGGAAAAAAAGCGAGGCAACACCTCGATCGTTAAAAATCGAAACTTTTGAAACGACGCGGGACACGGTCGTTTAATATATCGGCGTTAGAGGTACGTAACGATTGAACGAGGGAAGGACGGAGAAAGATGTTCGTTCTGAAAGAAAAAAGAAAGACGAGAGAGAGAGAGAGAGAGAGCAGGGGAGGAGGAGGAGTAATTTTCGCGTGTTCATGAACGAAAATTATTCGCCGTGATGGCGGACGGACGATCGGACGAAATCTAGCACTTTTGTGTCGAACTCGTCACGATCGCGCGGGGAAAGGGAGAGAGGGAGACGTCTTGTAACCCACCGGGCGCGCGGCACTTGAAAAGAGATCCAATTATCTTGCACGCAACGCGTGTAGTCGAGAGCACAATTTTCCAACGGCAACGAATGGGGAAAAAAAGCAGGCAGAAAAGGGAGAAAGATAAAAATGAAGGTAGGAGTGAGAAGACGGGCAGAAAGAGAGAGAAAGAGGGAGAGAGAGAGAGAGAAAAGAGCAACGGTCCTGTGGCATCGAACGAATCGAAATTCAGAGAGGATAACGGCTGTCGTAACCGACTCGAACGACCAAGTCGATTACAGGATAATTGGAGGAGCGTTCTACCCTTGACTTCTCTAATATCATTTCGGAAACCAATATTAACCGCCACCCCGCGAGTCGAATGTTCGATCAACTCGAAACGTTACTCGTAATTCTGCTCGCTGACTTCGTGGGAATTCTCTTTTATTTCTCAGTAATTCTGACGCGAAAAAAAATTTTAATGGCGGGAAAACATCGAGACCTTTTTAAATTTAAACCTGTCCCCTCCCTGCGGTCGCTTTCATACATTCTGTGTTCCACGTTGTAAAATTGTATTCATTTTGTTTTTTTTTTTTTTTTTAAACGCGTAATGTAATAGTTGCACTTCAGGCTTAGTTGACATTTCAATTTTGAACCGAGCACGACGACATCACGAAACATGTTAAGGATACGATCTAAAGGTTCACAGAGAATCGAAACTACGATTTCGCGAATTTTCGCTGCACGTACGCGAAATCCCGCGATCGCGAAGGATGAAGGTGCGCGAACTCGACTCCGCGTTCGTGGGTCAACATTCGCCCTCCCACTTGATCCGTACTCTCGTAACCGCTCGGCGCATACTTGTGTAGGAAACGCTTTTGAATTATCTATTACGTGGCAACGTCGTGTCCGCGGCCGGCGATCCGTACTTTTCAGCCTCGGAATCCGGTTAAAACCGAGCGAGGAGGTCCAACGGAACGATCGGCAACACACAGTCACAAAATTGTAGTCACGAGCGGCCCATGCCCTGGGCTAGATCACGAAAATCACAGGTCACGAGCCCGGGTTGCTCGGGCTCATTCACGCAGCGTGAACTTCTTACCACGCTGCGGCTGGACGGGAACTCGTTTCAACCGGCTCGACGCGCCGATCTCGAAACGTGGGCGTGGCGAAACGCAGGCTATTTGCTTTTCGATGAAGCCTCGAATCCGCACGTCCGGACTGGGGATCTCGGAACAATGGTAACGCAATTAGTAATTAGCCGCGGCGCGTATAAGACGATTTGCCATTCCCATACGGACGCGATTCTCGGTTATCGATCGTCGTTAATAATTCTATTCGGACGCAAGTTTCTCTCCAATCGAATCTCTATTTCTTGGAAAACGTTGTTACTGCACTTGAGGAATCGAGCAAAAGATTACAGTATATCGCCGATCACGAACTTTATAATTCTGTTAAACGTACGTTTAATTGAGATTTCTTTCCGGTATGCCTCGAAGATCGCACGAAATCTAGATAGATTCTTACCAACTGAGGTCACCAACAAACGATAATCCGGTGACGTACAAAAAGACAGGAGTTTGGACAAGTGAACGCGCCGTCGATAAATTTCCAGAGTTTCCCATTCAGGAATGCGTTCGAATTCTTTGCTACTATCGTTGCAATATCGCCGCCTCGCGAAACCAGTGCCTCTGATACAAGATAAATTATATTAATCGATCATTACGACCGTTCAATCAATATCGCAGGCTCGTGCATTTGCCAACCGGTTAATTGGATAATCGGGTAGCCGATAAGACCAGGTCGAGTCAATACCACCGACGACGGTGCCTCGTGTCCCTTGACTTTTTCAGTTAATTACACGACAGCGTTGCGGGAGAGCGCGCGACGCAACGAGGACGCTTTTGGATTTTCCATTCTCCGAAGCGGCGACGGCAGCGGCAGCAGCAGTGTTTGAAATTCTTTCGAGGGGGGGAGAGAGAAGAACGACAGGAACGAACGAAATATCACGGTGTGCTCGTTGCACAGTCACAGAATTGTAGTCACGAGCACCGTGCCAAAGGGTAGATTACGAAAATGACCGGTGTTGCGTCGATATCCCCCACGTTTACACGCCGCGAGTTACATACGCGTCGAAGCGTACGCGATCGGCGCGGGTGGCGGCGCTCGCTACAATTCCTTGTTCTCGTAATAAATCAATCGCCGGCGGTGCGGGCAAATATTTATTCTCTTAATTCAATTACCAGATACTTATCCGACGCCTTTATACGGGTTATCCGTTGATTTATAACTCTTTCTAACGCATTACCATATCGATGTGCCCGTGATAAGTATATCGGGGGAGCCGGGGCACGGGACACTGACCGATCGCCGGATTTTTTTCGCCATCGGTGATCGCTCGAGACCGTAAATTTCGTTCCGTGAATCGTGCGCCGGCAATCGGGAGAGTCGCTGTTTAGAAAACGCTGTCGCGCGACGGAGAAACGTTTCTGTCACGACGCGAGCCTGAGACAACTCGAGAAATTCTAATTCGACGTAACAATCTTGGAAGAGCCGAATTTCGCATCGATTCCCGCAAATATCAAATCGAAACGACAGATGCTTTCGATCGACGAGATCGCTCATCCGTTTTCGCTCGGAAACCAGAACAGCGAAAGTTACATCTGACTCGATAACAGCTGTACGGCGGAAATGGAAACAATATCGCGTCGTTTTTTTCGTATTTTCGATCCGTTTTGCTTTTCACTCGAGCGACGGTTTAGAAAAGGGACACCTATCGTTGGAACGCCTATTGTTCGTCGTCGGCAACGTCTCGAAGAACCCCGGGACCGTGAAATACGACAATCAATTAAAAAATTACTATCGCCAAGCCTTGCGTCGACGCTGGCTAAACCATTCCGTCGATGGATTACGAAATCAAATCAGTTCGTCCGTGCGTCGAGAACACGCCCGACTCCGACGCGTGAAACGCCAAAGTCCCAGTCTGCGTCTAGTCGCAGTTGGAACCGGTGTGTCGAGCAATTTGTTGTCACCGCGATAAATCAGGCTGACCATGCGAATAAATATTTGCGCTTCGACGGTTATAGTTGTTGCGCTCGATTTGAAGATCCTTATCTGCGGCCGGGTAGGTAGCATGTTCTCGCCCGAGCGAAATTCTCCCCTTTCCTTCCTCGACACCTCCGACAATTCGACCCGCAACGAATTCCAATTGCAACAGCGTTTTTCGATAACCAGCGCGTATCGAGCAGAAACGAGGACGCTAGACGAACAGAGAAATAGATGACGAATCGCCCGAGCAGCTTTGTTGAGTAAGAGAGGCAAGACGATCGAGCTGTTGGAAACAACAGGCGAGTAATTAAATCAAAGCGTCGGCCGAGCTCGTGCGACGAGAATCTCTCGTAAGCGCCGAAACGCGTCGATCGCGTGGGTGTACGAAATGTCCCATTGTCCGCGATCCTCGATCAGTCATCCGACAACCACCAAGGTCCACCACGAATTCGAATTGGAGAACAAACGGAACATTGTTATTTCCTTGCAAGAGGTAAGTGCTCGGTGGATGCACGCAGGACATCGTCTCAATTACTCGAAACAGAGAGGGAGAGGCGTCCCAAGCCTCGACTACGTTTGACGTCTCCGCGAGAGGAGAGCACCCACCCATCCTCAGTCGACGAAACACAGTCGTTGCGCGTCGAAATGTCAGATCGGAGACAGAAGGGAAGAGAGGAAGAGAGAGACGAACCGGTGCCGTACACCGCGCGTGTGTCTCTCGCCGTCGTCCCCACGGACATCGGCACGATATTTTCTCTCGTATGCTCGCCAGCCAGGTTATAAACAAAGTTAACTCCGCGCCGCTTGTCTACAAAAGACAATCCTCGCGACCTAAGTCTCGTTCTAATGCCCCGAGCGATGTCTCGGAGACTCCGAGACCTCTGAATACATTAACTAGACGTACTCGGGAGAAACTTACCGTGGCGCGGGAAGACGTGGACGAAGCGGAGCGAGACAGCGCCAGCAAAGAGGTATTAAAGAGACAACGAGAGAGAGAGAGAGAGAGAGAGAGGAGGCGAGCACATGTGGCCTGGATGGAAACACCGTCGTTTCTGCTAGGTGTACGACCAGCTCTCTAGCCGAGGCATACCGTAGCACACGGTCGATCCCTTTGCTCGGTAATCCGCGAGGGAACTGGAAATTATATGGTAATGAAGTGCTTCTGGGCGCATCGTAACGGCGGCGGGTCGACTGGAAAGACAATACGATTTTACTCGGAGAATTTAATAGACCGTTGCAGGGCGACGACGACGTCGCTTTTGCCGCCGGCGTGTGTGCCAGGCAGAAACCACGCGAGCAACCGCCAAGCGTTCAGACTCTCCACTCGGCTGAGTGCAGTTCGTGGTATTTGATATCGACATAATCGGCGAGCCAAGCCGCGGATAAATCCGGCTATCTCTCTCTCTCTCTCTCTCCTCGCTTTCGCTCTCGGCTTTTCCTCTCGCGCGGACGACGCGGATTCCGCATGACAACCTGCGAGTCACGCGGCAAACCTTGCCGCTTCGTCGCTTTCGCGTGAACGACGCGAGTGTGTCGCCATGCGTTGGGTAGAGCCAGTAGGAACTTTGCTCGGAAACGTTGAGATTAGCAGACGTCAAACACGACGTCGGCAGTCGTGGAAACTCATTTTTGGAAAAATGACAGATAGCTTCTACCGGCTAAAGTCGTGACTAACGAAAAGCGATTGAAAAGATCAGATCAAGTACGTGATACAGAGCTCATGGAAATTGGACGAGAGAAAGAAGCATGGCTGATGGATCGAATGATGAACGGTGACTCGCGGTTGGAAAATTGAAAACTGTTACATCACGTTGGTAACATAATTTACGTCAACGTTTATTTCAATGCTTGATTACATGTAAAACTAATTAACAAAGTAAACATGTCTCGTTTCAAACTTTTTTAAATCTTTGAGGCGTTACATGTATTGCACAGGCCAGATCCGCGGTAGCGAAAGGGTTGAAGAATTTTTTCTGCGTGAAAAAAAATGGTATCGTACCCCATTTGTATCCGATTTTATTTCCACAGAGAGAATCCACGTTGCAACCCAATGACTCAATAAAGAATTTTCTCAATTTACCAGACGTTTCCATTAATTTGCTCAACCCCTTTGCGATAGTGTACGCGCGTTCCTTCGTCTCCCTCGTTTCGGCTCTCTTTCCCCGCAACATCTCGTTTCACGGTCGTCAAGAGGGAGAGAGTGACTCTCGATTCCGCGAGAGCCTCGCCTTTGGCCGGTACACGCGCCATCCATTTCGACGCGAAGATTTTTCGAGTCGACGGGAACGTATTGCGAGACGAAGGACGAGGGAGATTTGTACGCGGATCGCCGGTGTCGCAGTAAATTCTCCGGCACGGAGACGCGAAACGGGGGAAATTCGGTCCAGTCGATCGGAAACTCGCGTCCTCCAGTTCGAAACGTTGAATCAGCTGCGCGCTCGAGTTGGAAGCTGACACGCGGCGGGACAGCGTGCTTTTTTTCGGGGTATTTTCACGAACTGGAATTTCGTCGATTAACGAACGCCATGGTGCAGCAAGCGGAGAAGAGAGGAGGAGAAAGAGAGAGAGAACGCGGAGGAGAGATCGGACCTCGCACGCGGGCCGAAGTATAAATTACCGGACGGCGTGAAAGATCGCCAGTAATCTCGTACGGCGCGCATTTTATTCGGCGGGCATTAGCGTCTAGGTAATTTTCAGAGTGTGTACGTACACACGCATTGGTACACTGGTTGCTGATAAATGCTACGACGATACACACGCATAAATCTCGCGGCGTTCACATGGTCCGGTAGATAGGCGAGGCTAAAAATATCGTCGTACTTGACGGGGCCCCTTCGATTGGTTAGAGAGGCTGCTGTCGTGTTTCACCCAAAACTGGCCTCCGCAGGTAGGCACGAAATATACGCGGGCCAAACGAATTTATAGTGCGCCGGTTAATATGCGTGGTCCCCTTGACCCGCATGTTCTTCTTACCCCATAAATCGTCCGTGGAACGACCACGGAATACTAAAACGCTTCGATTCCCGCCGCCTTCGAACGGAACGAAACGCGCAGCGAATGGAACGTCAAAAGGAACGAACGTTCAATCGAGAGAACTTTCTTCTCGCGGAGCGACGAGTATTCGATAGTAGCGATTAATTAATCGTCAAATAACCGACCAGAAACCACGAAGAAACAACAAGATACAACAGGAACGGCAAGTTCCGCGTGGAACGCGGGAAGGTTGCCTCGCGTTGCGCGAAAATAAGGATGGCATTAAAGAGAGTGGCAGAGACGAGGGGAAGGAAAAATTGCAGAAAGGGGTCAAAAGGGTCTCAGTCTCGGGGATAAGGAGATTACGCGTCGAGCCGTATCGGTCGTTTTCGCTTTAACAGTCAACCCTTTTAGCAGTCAAACCGAATATACCTCCCTCTCAGCCTCTCTCGGATCGGTTCCGATTTAGAGCGCGGGACCGAGAGGCTGGCGAGAGGGCCGGGGCTTACAGCGATATCCACTCGCGTTGATCCTCGTTTCCCGAAGCCGGCCATTGTTGCGAAGGAACGAGAGCGTAGGTGTGCCGAGGGATATCTCGCAGTCGATGGGGATGGCTCGCGGAACGGTTATGTTCTTCCGGAGAGTGGGATCTCTCCGCGTTCCTTTCATTTCCTTTCCGCTTCGTTCTCAACCGTTTCACTGCGAACCGTTCAAAAACGAAATACGAAATTCCAGGGTTAAGCGTCTATACGTATTACCTTGCCATTTTACGAGGACAAGGTCTCGCAAAAAGCACAGTTAATATATATATATATATTTACAAAAGATGTCTAAAAACATCTGTTCGAGTATTTATTTTCGCGAGTCCTTGAGCTAGATCAATTGGCGATTGCTCAACGCGCCATTTCCTCGTCTCTACCACCTACTCGACTCGGAACGCGCGCGCCACGCGTGTCTTGGCCGCGACATGGTCGGAAATTCGTAAAACGCAATATATCGCGCGGGGGTGGGACGCGCAATATATTCGCGGGCAAAAATCTCGCGCGTGTGTAACAATTACGTTAGAGGCGATGGCGCGCGCAGCGGCGGAGCCGGGAGAGGCCGAGAGAGGAGGACGAGGCGAACGCGTCGAGTGGCGAGGCAAGTGAAATTTATTACAAGACGCGTCGTAATAAATTCCGCCTATCTCGCGGATTCCGCCGCGAACACTTCTTTAATTAAAAGCAGGAAGCTGTACTATAACGGGGAGCTAATTAATCGAAAGATTGTGCTTTATCTTATCGAGGCCCGGGTATAGGTGGCGGCGGTTTCCCTGGCCGATGCCGAATTCTAATAAAAACACCGCGAGAGACAGTACTCTCTCTCTCTCTCTCGCTCGCTCGCTCGCTCGCTCTCCGCATCGCGACGACGTTTCGCGGCGAAACAAGGACGAAGGCACGACGAACGCGAAAGAAGGAAAGTTGGGCAGCAATCCATTGCCCGAAACTGGTCGACGCTGGCCCGAGACCGGGGGCCACGTCGTCGGCCTTCGAATCTGCGAGATCCACCAGCGACGCGAATAAATTCGTGGACGAGCCGCCTCGCGCGACAAATTCGTCCCATTCCGACACAGCGGGCCGACGATCGATCCCTTATCTCGAGAACCAGCCCAGCTCACGAAATCCTCTCTCCCCCTCCCACCTCCCCCCTCCCCCACCCTCTTTGAACGATTTCTCCTATCGTTCGTCCATCGATTATCCTTCCTCTCTTTTTGATACCGGTCATATTTCCCGGCGTTCGATCGCCAGGCGAACAAAGCGCGCGCCAACGAAAATCAGAGAGCCGGAGTCGGAACGGCCGCGCGCCACCAAAGGATGAATGAGAGTACGCGCTGAATAAGAGGACAGAGAAAAAGTTGGGCAATCCATTAGCCAGGCTTACCGGACTCTCTCTCTCTCTCTCTCTCTCTCTCTCTCTCTTTCTTTCTCTCGGTAGACGTCGGCCCTGAAAACCGCGACTGCACCCACCACCGAACTCGCGTCAAAGCACGATACGGTTCAAGACGCGCGAGATCTCGTTTCCCCCTACCATTCTCCGTCCGGCTGTTTTTCTTTCTTTTGCCATCTATCCGCCGCAGGGGGATGATGCTGGAAACCGGATACACCGTCACGGTCACGGGGAGGGAAAGGGTCTGCGAACACGTCGGCGACCACGCACGCACGAAAAAGGGAAACTACGGAAGGTAAGTTTGGCAGTCCATTAAAGGAATAGGCTGATTCAAGTGGTCTGGATTTCTCGCGGACCACTTTACGTATTTTTCATTCCAAGTTACGTTCACCGCTCATCTCGCAACTTTTCGCGCAACTTTCCCACTGATTCGCAACGTTGTACTTTTTTTCTTTCTGGAGATTCGAACGAGCTTTCGCAAGATGCATGGATGAAAACTCGTGCGTGTGTTTCTTTTAACGATGTTGGAAACTTTTTGCCACCATCGAACTTGTACTTTCGCTCCTCTGATCAAAGTTTGTACCAACTCGATTGTATCGCTTATTTTTCAGTACGCGAGTGCTGCACTTGCCATTCGTACTTGCAATATTCGAGATGCAGGAGGGCAGATGTCAATAGCGACCGGACAGCGATATCTTGAAAAGTACACGAAGGAAAAATATTGATAATTTAAAGATCGGCGTTATACGGGCTGTTACCGGGCGGCGAGAAATGGGAGGCAAATCGACGTCGCGGGCGATAAAACGCATCGTTGAGGGCCCGCGAACAAGCATGCGCGCGCGCAAATAATAGGCCGGCCCCGATAAAAACTCGCCTCGTAAAAACAGCTCATTACCGCGTTACGCGGACTCGCTGCGAGGACTCTATCTGCCGGGCTACTTTACGGGCCCGGATATTCCAGAAATCTAAATGAATGCGTAAATTCACCCGGGCGCACGGTGGTAATTGATCGAGTCGCTAAAATCGTTCCCGAGAGACGGCCGATAATCACCGGGCCCAAACGAGAATTTTATACGCCACCAATCACGGTTTACGCGAACGTTAAGTCCTACCGGAACGGCTGGCAATCGGGCCGCGACAAACTGTCCCCTCGAATACTTGCGAATTTCGGTTTCACCCCGGCCTAAGCGTTTTCCCAGCGCGAACTCTCGTCGAAGGACGGGGCAAAGCTGGCCAACTCGACGACGACGGTTGGAGTTTCGAGTTTGTGGTTGCGCGGCCCCGCCACCTCGAATCTCTTTGACATCTCGTCCCTTTTTCGTTTCTCGAGGCAAGAAACGCAAGATCGAAATGCAAAAACTGGAGGCAAATTCGTGGCAGGTTCTCCGAGATCCGACGAGAATCGAACCGAGCGAAAACTGCAAGAACTCGGACGGATCAATTACCGAATAGGAAAGAAAGAAACGACTCGGTTCCGTTGGACGTCTCGCGAGATTCATCGAGGATGCTTGGTGCGAAAATAATAGACACTGATAGAAACTGCACGCAGCGAGGAAATCACCGTCCATAAACAGAGCTCATAATCGCGGTGTATCGGTGCAAGCGGACGATCGACTCGACTCTGGGACTGCGATTCATCGGGATTCTCCGGAAAGCCAGACGGCCGGGTCCACGCACGTACAAACGCCGTACGTACGATGTTTACTCGAATCCATTCGATGTAGCGCGTTCACGCGACACGTACTTACACGTATATATGTTACACACACACACATATATATGTTGGATCAGCGCGAAAGAGAGGCGAAGACAGGAATAGCGGGAGGCAGAGAGAGAGAGAGTCGCGCCGGTCTGATGAAGTGGTTCAATAAAACGTATCAATAAAAACGATTCATAGTCGTGGACGGAGGGCACGCACGCGAGTACCAGAGCGCGATGAAGGGGGCCTCCGCGTTCGGAAGAAGAAACGTAACCGTAAGAAGAGGAAAGTTGGGCAATCCATTACCCGGGGATGGCCGAGAGAGAGCGAGAGCGAGAGGGAGAGAGAGAGGGAGAGAGAGAATCTGGCCGCTCGAGAGAGAACCGCGGCCAGCGTCGAATCCACCAGAGTCCGAGGCTCTGCAAGTTGCGTCAAGGCTAAATCCGCAGGGGCGGCCCCTTTGTGCCGATGTCCGCGCTTCTGCATACATTCTCGCCCGATAAATATACCCTTTGGCAGTATAATCCAGCTCCGCGCGGATTCCACCAGCACCGGTAGCTTCTGAGAACCTGCCCGAAGCTTTGAGCGAACGGCCAGCCATCCAGCCAGCCAGCCAGCCAGCCAGCCAGTCAGCCAGCCAGCCAGCCAAGCCGAGAGAAAGAGAGTAAGAGAGAAACAGAGAAAGAAAGCAACCAGCCAAGCAGCGCACGAAGGAAGAAAAAGAGAGGGCCAGTATATACCGAGCGCACGCTCCTTCTCTCCTGTTCCACGATACACACACCGAGGTGGTTCCTCCCTCGGCGTTTTACCCTACCTCCAACCTCCTTTCCCCATATACACCGTTGGCTCGCTCCTCTTTCATTCCTGGCTCCTTTTTCACTCCTCTTCCCTTCCTCTCTATTCCTGGCTTCTTCCCTCTCCCCCTTGTTCTGGCGAAAGAGCCCGTGTGTGTTGCGCGAGCCGCCATAAACAGCACACGCACCAACACCGCCAGCCAGGAAATTGTTTCCATCCTCTTTCTCTCTGTCTGTCGCTTTCAATGCTCCCGTCCGCCACCCTCCCCCCACCCCCGCTTGCTCCGCGCGCTAAAACCCCGAACCCCGCGGCACCGCTTACAGATTGCGTACAAATAATCCGCGGAATCGCGCGCAAACCCTACCTGTCCGCCCCCGATTCCTCTACGTACGTACGTACGTACGTGCGTGCGTGTGTATACCCGCCGGACACGTAGCCGTTTCTTCCATCGCTCCACGCACCGATTCAGCCGATCGCTCCGAAATCGCGAGTACCGCGCACGATACTTTCGAAAAAAAAAAAAAAAAAAAAAAAAAAAAAATATCCAAATCTTCCAACTCTTTGGAACCGACTCGAAAATCTCAAACATCTCGCAGAGATAAAACGTTCTGCTGCGAAAGGGCCAGGGCTGTGGCGAGGAAATTTTCTGAATACCAAGACGACCTTGAGCGTGTAAAAGGGGGCTATGGAGATGGGGAGGTGAGAAGGGAAAAAAGTCGACACGGGCGAAACCGAAATTTCATCAGGTACCAGAGGTGGAGCGTACCGGACCGCGCCTTGGCTTTCCCTGTCTTCCGAAGGAATTCGTTATCGGTAGCGCGAGATCGTGAAAAGGATCGTAGCGGACGAGCGTCGGTAGCACGGTCGAGTAATTCGTTTAGTCAAGGAGCAACGCGGCATCCGACGAATTCCAGGGCTTTTTGCCACCCCGCCTGCCCGGCCTCGTCTCGGCAAGTTGCACACGCTCTCGCGTCGCGCGCGTCTAGCCGCGGTGAATTTCCACCGTGTTCGCGACCCGCATTCGCGATTTCGTTGTGTCAAACAGTCCCGGGCAGCTTTTTATCCCCCCCCCTCTCCCCCCCGTATTCGGCTAATCGAATATCCATTTCCGTTATTAATGGCATTCCGGTTAACTGGCACGGCCGCGCCGAGGTCAATAAAGATATACAATAGAGGGCCGAAAGAACAATTTATAGAGCCATAAAGTTTGTCTCTACATGCGTTCGCCGGTTATACCACGGCACGGCGCAACTCAAGGGGCCCTAGCATTTGCCTCGACGGTCATTCCACGGGCTCTCGGAGCCCACGGATATTGGAAAAAAGTTGCCAATCCCCTGCTAGAATTCCGCTGCGTTTTTGCACCGGTGAACCGGAGAGCGGCCCCGCGGTGGACAACGTACGCGAGCAACATCACGCAAGATTAATGGCGACGCGTCTACACCTACGAACCACGTACTTTGTACTCTCGCGCTCTCGTCGAAAAGAAACTACCGCCGCACGGATTTGTCGCTCTACTCCGCGCGATTCCTCCGGCGGATTAAGCTGAAATTCGGTCTCGAACCAGCTCGCTCTCTCGTCCGCTGCATTATCCACAGTCAATCGAGTCGGCCGGGCTACCGGACTGATTTTCAGTTTAATTTCCAAAGAAAAGAAATATTACTTGTGAAAAAATTACAGAGTCGACAAGGAATATTCGATACAAATTGACACGTTATTATTGTTAGAGTGTCGTTGAGAGTTATACTCGCGAATAGGAAAGCTCGAAATACTGTAAAAATGTTTTCTTTTAGGCTCGCGACCCAAAAATATCCAAAGATCTCGGGATTTTCGAAAATTTCAAGATCGTCGGGGAGCCTTCCACCGAACAAATTACGATCATTGACGTATCCGAATCCGAACGCTCCGACGTTCCAATTGCTCAAGAAAACTACGACGCCCCGAAAAGGGGAAAGACGGTCGCGAAGAGGCCGATGTAGCGAAAGGTCGCGTAACGTCGTAACGGGAGAGTGGCTGCGTCCCATTGTGCGGTACGTACGATCGTCCAACGTTATCCCGCGTGTAATCAGAGTTGAAGAATCGGAATTTCGGCGCGGCGTAACCGCGAGGAAGAAAAAGAAGGCGGGTGGTGGATACTCGTTGGCGCGGTTGTACGCTACGATGAGTAACGGCGTACCGGCGAGCCGGTGTGCGTTGGCCGAGGCACACACGGCGCGCAGCGCGAGAGGATTCGCATATTCAGCGGTGCCGGTTGCGCGCGGGAGACCGCGCGGAGAGGCGCGATCCTCCGGCGAGTCTCTCTCTCTCGT
This sequence comes from Melipona quadrifasciata, assembly GCA_001276565.1. Classification (NCBI taxonomy): domain Eukaryota; kingdom Metazoa; phylum Arthropoda; class Insecta; order Hymenoptera; family Apidae; genus Melipona; species Melipona quadrifasciata. The sequence goes on along the minus strand of KQ435727.1, from coordinate 1,923,057 downwards.
TAAATCCAAACAGGCGAAATTCGACGTACCGGCGCAATATAATATAGTATTGTAAAGCAATATCTCGTGAAAGGAAGCGACCGGTGGTGGTGATGGTGGCGGCAGAGCAAACAGGTTTTTCGAGCGGACGCCCCAAACGACGACGCGACGTATGCTTTTGCCGTGCGGGGTGCAATAAAAATTTTTTAATAAAAAGCCTCACCTGCGCGGCCGCGGCCGATTTGTTAGCTTCTTTGTGGGATATCCCTTCGCGTTCGTCGGTGCGACGAGGACGAGGGAAAATACCGAAGAACGGTCCGTCAAGGGAGAGAGGGACGGAGGCTGGGAAGAATGAAAGGGCAGAGACGGGAGAGATCGACGAGAGAGGGAAGGAGGAACGCGCGCCAGAGGGAGAAGGGAAACGGCGCCATTATGACGTGCGATTGGACTTTGCTGCTTGTTTGGTAGGAACGTATCACGTGTCAATACTTTTCCTTTTCGTTCTGTATGTAAATTCGAAGCCGGTGGGGAGAAGGGGGGGGGGGCAACGCAGGGGCAGCATCAATCAATGGCAGACGGCAGCTGATTAAAAATTGCGCAACACCCATGAATTATTAATGCGATAATAAACGTGCAAATTTCGGTACGCCACCCGTGCGCACGTGTGTCGCGCGGTTCGCGATATTCTCGTAAATCGCGAGATTCACTTTCTTGGAAAAGAATCGAAGGAAAGTACGCGGGGTATCGGTTGGGGAATCGACTGACAAACGACCGCGAAGATACCTTTTCGAATCGGGTAAAGAGCGAGGGAACAGCGTTACAGCGCGAACGCTAAATAGACATCAAGAATCGCGTTTTCACGCCTCGTCATGCGCTTCGTTCAGCGATCACGTGTGCGCACGGTGCGTGCACTTCGTACTCGGCGGCGTGTGGAGAACATTACCGCCGAGCGGGACGACGTCCCACGCGGATAAAGACAGGAAATTCACCGTAAAGCCGAGAAAATAAAGAAGAAGGAGCAAGGGGAGGCGAGAAAAGAAAAAAAAAAAAAAGAGGAGGAGAAGGAGGAGGAAAAAGATAACCCGAAGAAATACGCGTTACACGGCTCGGGGAGAAGGCTGATCGGGTACATCAACGATGCTTCATATAAATCGGCAGGGGACACCGGACGACGGTATATTCGCCCGCGGCCGTATTCTCTCGGTGGCGCGTTTCGCCGGGGCGTAGTAGCGCGCGCTTCCTGGAGGGGCTTGTTGACACCGCGGCGAGGAAAAAAAGAAAAATCCGAATATGTTTCGTAAAACGAAGAGCAAGGCAACGGGGAAACGCGTCGTCGTATTTTACACGAGGTCTGGTGCGCGGAACCTCCCACACAGGTAGTTATCTCGGTGACTTAATACCAGGTAATGTGCTCTCCAGTTACATCTCAGCCGATCTGGCTTGCCTCGTCCCTTCTTCAGCTTCTCTCTTTTACCCCTTTCGCTATCCCCTTTTCCTATCCCTGTCTCTCGGTCTCCGTTCAACGCGCCCGTTCGTCGTGGCGTGTCCCGACCACGGGGTACCACGGCCACGAGAGACGAGAGCGGAGCAAGACGCGGGGCAGAGGGAGGAGGGGAGAAAATTGAAGAACAAGAAGGAGGGGAGAGGAAAAAAAAGAGCCGGTGGTGAGGTGTTGAAGTTACTCGATCCCCGTTCCCGTAAACCTACGCGACGCGACAAAGCGATCAGGGTACCCTTTGTGCCGCGCTGGATAGTTTATTATCGACAGCCCGGCCGCGACTATTCGCTGCGCACACACAATTTCATTGTGGGAACGAGACGGGATCCCGCGGGTAATAAGAATCCGCTCGTACGAGCTGCAACGTCAACGTGGCTCTGTGTTGAACGAGCGCGACACGCGAGAATCGTCGTGACGACGCTCGCGAGGACGACCTCGCGGCTGGAAGGAAGAAGAACCGAGAAGAGAGAATTTCCCTTTCGCTCCGACGCTCCGTAAATGGGAACTGCACTTGGCCCGTGTGAACAAAGGAGACGCGATGATTTCAGCGATTTAACACCGCTAACGCCATCCGAGCGGACGCTATCGTTGGATAGCTTCCACCGGGCATACTCGTTAAAGTCTCGTTTGTCTATCTCGCAGGGATCGCCAGTGACAGAAAGACACCGCGGTGGTATATTTACGGAGTAGTCGGAAACATCTTGTCCCTGGAACGGCCACGGTAGATGTTTCATAACTAACTTTTATTTTCGAGATCTCGAAATGGGTGTTGAAACGAAAGAGCGACTTTGAAACGACTGTTTCAACGGATTTTAAACAAAAAGCCCGAAGGACGAGTCACTTCGAGACTTCCTTTTTTATTCCTGATCTTCCGAATCGATGCCACGGGAGACGATCGAATCGAACGTTAGAAAGAGAGAAAGGGACAACGAGGAGAGGGATGCGTTAAAGTTACTCGATCTCCGTCGTCGTAAACCTAGACGACGTAACAAACCGATCGGGACTCGTTTCCCGAGGACGAGGTTTATCAGCGACGGTCTAAAACAGCTCGGCTCGATTCGCGTTTCCGCCCTCGGGAAGGGGGGACACTCTGCCGGCCGGAGGTCATTCCTAGCTCGTAAGAAACGAGTCGTACGGGCGAATAAACGATACCTGCATCGTCGGGGCGTAATCTCGACTAACGGCGCAATTAATCGCGATTTTCTACCTGTAAATTGTGCCATCAAAACCGAAATAAAAGGACCCGAGCAGCTCGTAAACGCCACGCGGATAACAAGTACGCGTCGGACGCCTCGTCGTTTCTTTCCTTCTTTTATCCGACAGTTACAACCAGTTTATTTCTCTCTCGGAAGAAAATCTCGCGGCCGAGCCGGGGACGGGACTGGACGAGAAACTTTGCGCCTCTTCTCGCCAACGATTGTCTCTCGAGATCGATCATCTGGAGAAAAGTCTACGCGTCTAGAGTGAAACACGTAGAGCGAGGCGCGTAGAGTCCACTCCGATTTAACCTGATCTATTTAAATCCACGCGGGGATCGCGCGTAATAAGAACGGAATCGTACGAGCCAGGAAGCGAGGCAGTGGGTATGCTCGGAGGGTATGCGCTTCGTGAACGTTTCGCGGCGAATCGTACGGTCGCCCGTTAACCTATCGACAGATAGAGTTTCACCTGGAAATCGCCTGGTGGAACACCGTTGACATTAACCGCGGATATTTATCGGCGTACATCGCGAAAATCCACGCGCGGAGGAGGCGTTTTTCCAGGTTTCCCGGTCGTTTTCGAGAAACCGTTAAATAAAACATGAACGCGCCGCGCGGCCCCGAGTTGCCTGGCATATCCAGGCAAATAGAAAACAGCCCGATAGGCTGCGCATAGGGTGAAAACTGTTGTTGCCGCTGTTCCCCCCGCGATCGAGTCCGCTACCGCGAGAGGATGCACAAACCGGTGCCAAACGAGGAAAAGATTAATGAACGTTGTGCAATTTCACCCGTAATAAATTTCCATGTTGCTCGCCCGGTGAATTTATCGTTTAAGAAGGTAATACCACCGGCAAATTTGGACGCCATTAACGACATTAAGAGCGCGCCCCTGTGCCGTTCGCTTCCGGTTTAATAGCCCTTTCAAGGCCTTTGGTACTTCGAATTCATCATCGAGATAAACATCGGTTTTTCAGCGGATAATGTTTCACGTTCACGAGGATACACCACCAGCCGATCGTTAATTATCGCCGACGATGCACGTCCCAAACTTTTCTATCGCCGCTTTAATGACCGTCGTTAGAGCGGCCGGCTAAGTTTTACGAGCAGCAGCGCAGGGTGGCAGATTGAAAGCGGCTGGTGACCAGGTGCTGGCCTTCCAGGCGACAGCAATCCCTGCCATCTGCTAAATCAGTCTCTCTCCGCTCTCTGCGCAGGGGTTGCTCTAAATTTTTACGCCGACTTATTTCCACTGACCTTCGCCTCGGCTTTGGACGACTCCGTTCAAACCCTTGAGCCGTAATTACACGTTCGGAGGAAATGAAAGGAGAAAATAGGAGGGAGAGACTGCGTCCTTGAAATAATCGTAGAGCTACAGTGATTCGATTCACGAACGCAGAGGAGCAAGAAGAATGAAGTTTCACCTATAGGACAGAGATGACGCGTTCGCGAAAGCCTGAATACTTTCGCGAGCAACGAATAGAATGATCGAGCACTTTGTGCGATTTCGACGCCAAACGACGTCATCGTGAACGACAAAAAAAAGAAAAAGAAAAAGAAAAGAAGAAAAAAAATGTTGATAAATACGTACTTTTAAGAAGACGCATTTGAAGAGATAGGAGGCGTCTCAATGGTTACTACGCCGAGGCACGGAGTGCGAGACGCGCGGCGAAAACAGACATCGTCGCGTCTGTTAAGTGAAAAGATAAATACCCCGCGAAAACTGCGCGCGAACGAGCGGATACTAGTTTTTAGCCGGCGCGAATGCACCGCGAACGATGCTGAAAGGCCGCGTAATTGTCGTATGGCGTGTGGCCGGACATTAACATATAATGGTCACCGTCATTCTTCTCCGCGTCACGTAGCCGGGGCCCCGTTTAATCATTCTCGGTCACCCCGTCACGTAATCCCCTTTTGAAACGATTGTCAGCCAAGATTACCGGGCATTAATTTGAAAAATGTAGCGACATCGTCGTCCTCGCGGTCCTCGTCGTCGCGGTAGTGAAGAGACCAGGCGTGAGCTTATTAACACGTTCCGTGCGCCATCGATGATACGTACGCGCCAAAACCTTTCGCTCGGAAATTCCTTTTTGGACATTAACACGTTGCGTTGCAACGTTTCTGACATCTCCACGCAGGAGATGTCAAAATGACTCGAATCTTTTCGGAAATTTCCTCTTCTTCGAAAAGATTTCTTTTCGACAAGAAACTTTTCCGCAGGAAACAAACCGAGACTGCGAGTCGAAAGTTTGTAGTTTGACGCATCGCCCGTTGGAAATTATCCGTCGGGCGAAGACGATGCGTCAAGTGGAACGTGTTAACGGGAATTTATCGTTCCTTGCCACGGCGGTTAAGAACGAACTTTGCACGCGAAATTTACATCAGCTAGTTACGTAGCGCGACTACGAAATCTGGGAGCCAATTCCGGGGATGTACGACATTGTGCAACTGCCAATTCGACTCGCCCGCATCCCAATTTCGCTCGCGAGCGCCGCCTCCCACGAAAGCTTCGTTCCTGACGTTTGAATTATCCGGATAACTTAAACTCGTCGTTACGCCCCTCCGCGAATAGCGTACGTGTGTCAGCCACCATCAGCTTCGTTCCAATTCGTTTTTAATTAAAACGGGGCAAACGAAAGGAAGAGTCTGAAACCTCTTTTGTACGCCAAACGATCAACTCTAGGCGAAGAACGCCAATCTTCGAACGTCCATGCTTTTTGAACTTGAACGTCATTTTCGCCTTCGACTGCCGCGAAAAATTAAAACAGAATTTGACAGAGGGCCAGTCACGGTTGGACAACGGAGCACTCGTTACTCGAGGCGTGGTTGAAACGAGAACGTTTCTCATTCCTACGGTGCCGTCGAAGCGGTAGGTCCACGAGACGACAGTACACGGGGCACATTCCACCGGAAATTGTTCGCTGCTACGGAACGTGTTTCGACTGACAGTCTTCCACGACATCGACCGACACCCTTTCTTCGACAGCCGAAGGTAACAAGATTTCCTGTAGTTGGCCCGTTCCATTCATCAACATTCCCGGAGAAACAAGGTCTTACGAAAGGGTTCGCGCGTCTCCAGCTGCCAGCGATAATCTCGCCTACACGGTAATCAGGCGGGATGGATGATCGATGAGCCGGGTCTCGGCTAATTGAGAACGAAATTCGGCACGAAATAACCGACCGGCTGCGATACCGTGGTATCTGGTACACGCTTGTCGCGTGAGACGTTCCGTCCGAATACACGCGACAGTCATCTCTAGCCTCGCTCACGTGCGTACGTACGTCAGCGAGGGGGGCATAAACGGGCGACGACAGATCGGCAACGTGCGCGCTCAGGGGAAATAATAATTCCTCGGCTTCGGATCGGCAACTTCACGACCTCCACCAAGTTCTACAGGCCTTAAGTGCGTCGCGAGTACATCTATCGGTAACTCAACGCGCCTCGCGTCGAGGGAATCCTACTACTGCTTCTCGACTATTACGCGTAGGAAATTTAAACGTGTCATTTCGCGCGGGCGCGTACTCGCGCATAGCTTCGTTATCGCGGCGAACGTATCCACCGGCTTTCACGCGTAAATCAGTCCCGTTGACACTCGGCTCGGAAGTCGATTAGCCCACGTGCCGCGAAAACCGAGATACTTAATCGCCGTGCGTCACTTAACACCTTCCACCACTTTCGAAGTGGCGGGATCCGCCGTTCCGAGCCGAGCGTTTTCCACGACGAATAAAGTCGCTGCGATAAATAAAGCGGATCAGAGGTAATCGAGGCGAAGGTATCGAGGTCGAGGGTACACGACTTTCTCGTTACCAAAGTGTCCGCGAACGGAACGATTCAATTACAAACGGGGAGAGCCATTTTCCAGACGACGTTATTAATCAACGATTTCGGAGAACGATGCACACGGTCTCTATCAGTCGATCTTTGGAACCTCTGGGGACCTGAGGGAGGTCTGTCTCTCTCGTTCCGGTATATCATGATCTAATGCTCCACGGACGACCTAATTACGCTTCGGCCACCAGCCGACACATTTCATGCTAACGCGGGAGTGCTCCGGTTCGGTCGACTTGGCATCCTGTGAGACTACTACTACTACTACTACTAGTACTACTATCGTGCACCACTTCCAATCGCAGAGATTAGTTCGATCGAATCGAACTTGCAGTATGGAAATTAATAATGAGAATAGTAGGAGAACAAGAGCGAAATCAAGAAAAGAAGGAGAAAGCGAATCCAAAGACAAAAGAAAAAGTAGGGAAACTTTCGAGAAAGGAGCATGCCAAGAAGGTAGAGAGCAAGGGACATATCGACGTTCCTCGGGACGGGAGGACTTAATCCAGAACGCGTGTCGACGAATCATTTGTTCGTGGGGGCAAGGGAACAGGGGCCGGCGCTAAGAAATCGCCTCGTTGACACTTCACGGGCGATAGGTGACGTTAAGAAGAGAAATCACGCGGATCACGGAGCGAAGCCAGCCGGAGCACAGGCCCGGATAGACTATATCGACAAGGTACCCTACCGCGTCGCCGACACGAGGAGCACTGTAAATGGTAAAGGCAGAAACATCAAGAGCCCCGGTGAGGCTGCCTGTATGTGTGTTTGCGTGTGTGTACGTACGCGCGTACAGGCCGCGGTGTGCACAGATAGGCCGAAAGTGGTCATGGGAAAGGTATCGGTGCGTTAAGGCCAAGACTGGATTCCGCGGGGCGAGGCCGGCCCGTTGGCGGGTAGGAGTGTACAAGGTCTTCGATACCTCGTAAATTACCACTCGGGACCCCCTCTGCCATCCGACTCTCGGCTCAACTAATGTTAAGCTGCCTACGTTTTCGTCTTGTCGGGGAAACACCACGGGCCGCGTCTCTCCCGGTTACCCGGACCCTCTTCTTCGCAGCTCCGAAGAACTCTCTCGGCTTCTTCGAGAACGCTGGGCGCGACGCCAAGTCTCGACACCATTCTATTTTACACTTATTTTTTCGGCGGAGGGGCTTGTTTCGGCAAACGAGCCTCCTCGGATCGCCTGCCTCGGACGGTTCGGTAACCATCTTCCACTCACTCCACGAAATCGATCGGAGATCGAAAGCGAAAGCTCATTAAGCCGGCCGCCATTCCGATTCGCTCCTATATTCCCTCTGGTATTCCCCTGGTTCGTAAATTTTACCAAAAGAACCCACCGGAACGTTATTATGGGAAATACGAAACGCGCTCGACGAAACGAGCCTGGTCGTCGCAGGTCGTCGTAACGAACGCGCCCCGATCCTTAACTCGATCTCTCCCCGATTTCGATCTTCGAAGACCGAGGGAATAACTCGGGACTAGATACTACGGATTCTTCGCTCGCCTCCTAAATATCGTAGACCGGCCGACGATCGTTGAAACGTCGAGCCGAGGATACGTGCTCGAAAACTTTTCGCCCGCGGAATTGTGTTTCCGCTCTCTCCGGTATCCTTATCGATCGACGATTTATCTTCCGACAGAGGTTTTCAACCGGTCCGGTACGCTTTAAAAACCACCGCCGGTGACGACTCAATCGAACTTTCTCGATTAATATCGACGCGGCGTGTGCGGTTTCGTAGTGTGTTGACGCAGCAGCCGCGTGCAAACATCGTCCGGAAGAAAAGCACGAGAGAGAATTTCTTCGGAAAAACAACGACGAACGCTTCGTGGGGGACTCGTGAATGGAGTCGTGTTCCCGCAACCCTCTCGTAAGCTTGTCACGCGGTTTAGAGAAGCGAGAGATCGGCGCGGTGAAGTGTATTTTACGAGAGTATAATTTTGGTAGCGACACGCGGACGGCGTGGAATGCGACGGTGTAGAAGACTCCGATACGTCGTAAATGGCCCGTCCCTGGCTCCTTCTCGATCCCACCTCCACCTCTCATATCTTGTACACGCTGCGCTGTACACGCATAATATCGAAACTGCCTACGTTTTCGTCCTACAAATCGAGAAAGACTGACAACCGAAACGACCGGGAACACTGACGCGGCCGGACCGCTCCACGCTCGCAAACAAAACTCGATAACTCTTTATTATACGAGCGATCGGAGAGGAACAAGGAATCGTCGTGACGCTGATGATCACCGTGACGACTGTACATTCCTGAATTTTACTACCAAATCGTTTCCACGGTCGAGTCGCATCGAGATAAAAAAAAAGAGAGAGAAAAAGAAAACATTGTACCGGGAGGAATGTATACGGGTCGTGTTCCCGTAAAAAACACGCAGAATCGCGAATTCGTGGTGTCTTGGTATGTTCGTTCCTAGCGGAGGACAGCTCGCCGAATTTGCATAAATCGACGAGCTTAACGAGACGTGACACCGGATTGAAAGTTGCCGGAGGAAATGGAACGAAACTATGGTCGGCGACATTCAAAGCGAAAAAGTATCTCGACGTTGTAATATTTTGGCCTAAACGTTTTTTGGTCAGTGGCTATTAACCCTGCAGCTGGGATTCGTTTGAGAAGGAACCGAGAAGGAATCGATGGTCCGTGAATCGAAGGAGGACCATCAGTTCGAGGCTCGAAGGAGAACCGATTACGTCGGGGATTTACCATTGGGTCCCAACTTTCGACCAGCGATTCGCCAGACGGCCTATTGTTCTGCTTAATTTAGCGTTAAATTGTTTACATCTCATTAATCGCTGGAAAGAACCTGCGGGCAGACCGTCATGATCATCGATGCACGTCAGTCATGGACCGTGGGCATCGCTTTAATTTCGAATTGACCACCATGGCCGCGTACCGTGGCCCCGGCAAAAACGGGGGCACGCAGCATCCTCCTTGCGTGTCTCTTGTTTCAGCTTGAGTTCGAGCAGCGCGGTTCACTCGCTCGAGTTCGCTCCCGCGCGCGATGCACTCGACTGCGCGGTCGGTCGAACGACAACCGAGCAATATTGGAATTCGAGCCTGGCTCGACCGGTTCGTTCGTTTACTGTCAGTCGAGCCTGCTTTGCGGTAGCGACACACGCGACCACGTTATTCCGTTGGGTTACGGTCCGTTGATACGCGGTAACATCCACCTTGGACGTCTATTAAAGATGCGTTTACCGTTCGTTTACTAGAGACGATATTTCGCGTGAGATCCGCGCATTCGCACCTCGAATTCTCTCGGCTGAATGCTTAAACGCTTCCGGGTATGAATCGCGTCGTAGGTATTACAAGGTCTCGACGTCGTTAAGATTTTCGATTATCGTGGGTTCGATGCTAGATACGAGTACGTACACGTCACGTGTACGAAGTCACTCGCAAAAAGTCATTCCAGTTTTAATTGAAAAATATTTCGAATGGCGTCGTAATGTCAATTATTTTCGAAAAGGTTCGATTGTTCGATGTAAATGATCGAGATAACAATTAGGAAGATGGCAAGGTAAACCATTAACTCGGATTTGCTCCAAGTCAGAAACAAAGAGAACCCTCGGACTCGTGTAAAGTACAAAACCGCTCGATTATCTGTAGTCATATTTCTCGCTGCTTTCGTTTTTGTTAACGCATTAGTAGACTCGAGCGCAGCGAACACGCTGTGATCATAGTATAATTTCACATAATGAGAACTCCGGTAACCGATCGGTTAAGGGATACAGCGCACTATCTACACGGAATCTCATGCTATCGACTTTCAATAAGGTTGATAAAGTCAACCGCGCGGGCACCGGGTGCGAGAGACTATCCGACGTCTGCAAAGGAGACGCAACCCGCGAATAATTCACCCGTTATCTATACCATCTACTTGGTTGGTTAAGCAATATCTCGAGAACGTCGATATAACACCGTACACGCGTTTTACGCCGCGCAGAGATACTCGACGAATCACGCACGCTCCACGAAATTAGAATGTTTTCGCGTATTTAACGTATCGCAATGTACAACTGTAATAATTACGCTCAATTCAACCAGCCACTTAACTAAATTCTAATCGCTCACGCGTAGTGAAAGTAAGCAGCAGCTGATTTAATCGAGAAATTAAGCGGCTACTTTACGTAACGTTGTTGAGAGGACTCACCTGTTAGATGACTGCCGGTGAATTCAAAGTCGTCGTCCTGGTCCCAGTGTTTTAGGCTCAGATTTGACAGCGACGTCGCGTTGGCGAACTCTAAATTCGCAAAATGCCAATCCAATATTTGACGATCCTTCGAAGAAAGATATACATCACTGTGAACAACAAATAGAAATTTCCAGTACCAAGGAGAATTTAATGTGCCACGTGTTGTATGAAAAATATCAAAAGGAACTTACCTAGGAGGAGAGGCTTCCAACTCTTGTAACTTTGCCTCGATTTCTTTCTGTTGCTCAGAAAGTTGATCCCATTCCTAATGTGACAAAAATGAAATACGTGTAATGTCTGTTTGTAAGTATATAAATAATAATATTATTCAAAATACCTTGCATGCATTGTGAAGATCACGTAATTTTGAACGTAACACAAATTCTTGTGTTATATCACGTGTTTGTAATTTACTCTCAGTCATCTCTTTGTATTGTTTGTTTAATTCAACTAAACGATCCATGATGGAAATCATCTACAATGTTAGAGCTATCAGTAATTTCAAAACATTCGATGTAATTGAGATACATACCCTATGTTGATTGGTGATAAGCCGACCTTGAAGCGATAATACGGAACGCAAGTGAGCTACTTGACGCTGTTTGACACCTTGTTCTTGCAGACGTATCACCCATTCCAACGCTTGACCCAATGAAACCGGTCGCGTATTAGTACCTTGTCCTGATCCAGTGCTACCCACATAATTAAAATCTAATTGATGCGAAAGATACGACGTTGCTTCCAATAAACGGTTAAACTCTCTTTCTACCATTTCGTCTTTATCTTTCGGGACCTATTGATGGAAAAATTATTAAAACTTTACAACTGATTCAATAAACATTTAATTGTTACGATAATCAAATTAATATTTATATTAACCGTTTGGCCATCGCTTTCATACAAAGGACACTTTTGTCGTATTTTATGGAGTTCCATATTTATCTGTTTACTAAGAGTCGTCACTGGATTTCCACCTAATCCTGTAACTACCATAGCGCCGAGATCAGCGATATACGAAGATTTGCGAAATGTTGCAATTCGGCCACCAACACGATCCTATAAAATCAGACACATATATAGATGTATATTTCAAATATATTTCTTCAAGTGTAAAATAAAATTTTAAATAATAATTACCCGTGCTTCGAGTACAATTACTTCCAAACCAAATTGTTGCATTTGTTGAGCAGCAGCTAAACCGGCAATACCTGCTCCAATTACAATCACTTTGCCCGACTTCTTCGTAGGTAATGGCTAAAATAAAAAGTCAATAATCAACATATTGTAAATGTATTTCATATAAATGTAATTCATATAAAAATAATCGAACAATGAGTACACACTACCTTGAGTCGCTTAAATACACCGAAATTAATAAAACCGTGTCTTTCTAAAAATGCGTGAATTCGACGTGTCAATACGGTATCGCTGTTATACGGTGGCTCTATAGCTGGCAAAGCATTTTCGATTATCAACTGTTGCTTTGGATTTTCAAGCCACAGTTGCAACTGAAATGAAAACATTTTATAAGCACAGAGAACATACGTTCACTTTCTTATCGAGTACAGATACGTACAAGTCTGTTTCTAATGTGAAGGAAAACTTTTTGAGTCTGTGGTGGACCACCGGAAACATCTGGGAAACAAGCAGCTTCGGTTGAAGTTAACTTATCAAATGGAAGACGACTTTGAAACGCTGCCCCTTCTAATCCATTAAGTAATTCCTTTACTATAATTAAATATGTAAATTAAAGTTTAATCCATCAAAAATAATACATACTTTACTTTGAAATATATATTTTATTACTTACCATGAGGATCTTCATGATCACTGTCTTGATCGTCTTCTTCTTTTACTTCAATTTTTGGAGCAGAAGATGTGGGGACAGACTGTGGTATACTTGTATCGGTTTCTTTTTTTACTTCAGGTACAACTTTCTTTTCTGGAGTAACAAGACCAGGTTTAGACTTTTCCGATGTATCTGAAGCATTTTCATCTTCCAACTGATTATATTTCTCTTCCATTTCTCTATACTCCACCTACACACAGATATGATGCCAAAATTACAAATGAAAAAAAAGTAAATAAATACGTAATCAAAATCTTATCGAGTACACAGAAATCTGTCTTAACATATAGGTTAAAAGTTTCTACAATCGTTTATGAATTAAAAGTTGCATTAAATATGTTTATTTTAATTTGCATACAATATACTCGTTCGTATTTGCACAAGAATAAATTTACAATTATTAACCAAGCAAGGTAAATAACAAATAATCAATCAAAACAAAACCTAACCTATATTGGTTATTTAGAAAATAGTATCATTCAATACAAATGCGTCCGAATTCTTTTTCACGTGAGAATTTATGTTGTTTCATGTTATTACGTGAGGAAATATGGAAAAATAAACATTTGATTCATGTTACAATAAAAATATGAAACAACTTGTATATTAAATATCGTCATATAATACCTTTTACAAAAAACATGTTTAACAATGGAAACTATCAAATATGATAAAAATAAATGACGAACCTTCGCTCTTTTTCTTCGACTCATGTTGTTGTTATTTAATAATTTCTATGCCAGACGTAATCAATGTTGTGCGTAATCACACAGGTTTGTTTTGACTCTTCAAACCGGCGGCACATACAATTACGAAATCCAGAGACTATAGATAATGTAGAGTTGTGCGAGCCACTAAAATATGGTTTGTCGCTGACATCTGTATCAAATAATGTTCACTATATAATAATTCATGTAAATTACTTTATTAACCATGATTAATTTGATTTGAAATTTTTTTAATAGTTATTACATAATATTTATTACACGTTATTATCGTATTTTGAAAAAATTTTTTTTATTTATTGAGAAAATTTTCTTGTTCTTTATAGGAGTACTTTGATTTTATTGTTTAAATATATATATCATACGCTAGTTATTAATTTTTATTGTAAATTATAACGCACAGTCATTGACTAAAGACAGAGTAGATACGAATTCAATGCTTTGGGAAGTTAACTGATTTAACCATCTTACCATTTTTCATACGACGTTATCGATTCAATTTAATGTTTACAATGCCACAGATGAGTGATTATACTATATAATTAAATGCAACACTGCTTTGATCTATTATGAGTTAATTGGATAGTTTAACTTTCACATTGTGCCAACCTAATCTGCATTTTTGTGACCCCAACACTTTAGTAATATTATAATTATTCAACAATATTATTGTCAAAAATAAGACAACAATGACAGTCTATGTAAGACTATGTAGATACTACTTTATTTTGCATTTAGTAAGAATATTGTCATATATTTCTTATTTCAGACATTAAGCAGGTTAATACCTTTAATCCAAAATACAAAATCTCAAGCTAGACCTTTCTTTTACTGGCTTGTTGTTGTATTCAATAGGTAATGAAATAAATATTGCCATTTGATTTTTAATTAATACAAAATAGATACGAAACTTCTTTTTGTTTTTCAACATAGAGTTGATGCAAAACGTATAAAAGAAATTGGTCCAGATCGTGCATGTGCAGAGTGGCTTTTAAAAAATGGAGCATATGTTAGATGGAAAAATTTTACTGAACCATTGACTGATTATAATGCATTACCAGCTAGTGGAAGCTACTATATTGAAGCTATTGAAGCAAATGATGCTGGAATATGTGATGTTGGATTTCCATATCTTGGTTAGCGTTATCATTAATCTAATTGTATAAAATAGATTAGATATGTATATGCATAGGCACAATTATTTATTGAATTATTATCCTAGAGGGATGCAAGCATATAAGGGATATAAAATTGGAAAGCTGTAGATATATAAATAACAGAGCCATGTCATATTTATCGCTTGTTCAAGATTCATTAACTAATTTAGAAATTATAAATTGTAAAAGTGTTGATGAGAATGGTCTACATCACTTGAAAGTATTAAAGTATGTAATACATACAAATATGAACAAAATATATTTAATGGAATATATTTAACAAGGATGAATAATGATATTTTAACGTTTTAGAAATTTAAAACAGTTAAAAATCAGAGGATTACCAGCCATTACAGATAGTGTTGCTCACGTTGAACTTGTCAAGGCTTTACCGAATTGTAAAATAGACTTTGAATGAATATTTTATTAGTAATGAAATTAATTGTATACTTTAAATATATTTTATTATTCATTAAATTATTTTTGATGGATATTTTTAAAAAGTGTGCGCAAATAAAATGTAATAAGTAAAATATAACTGTTGA
>KQ435727.1:1883438-1900786 GCA_001276565.1 Melipona quadrifasciata | reverse complement strand
TACTTCCGTCGATGATATAATTAAATCGACCAAAGAGACGCGAGAGAGAAAACGGGACGTCAATTTTTCCTCGACTTCCTCTACTTTTATCCGAGCGATCCGAAGATTAACCAAACTACGGCTACGCTTTGCTTGACGATTTCATCGTCGACTCTTCGTGTGTAAATTCACGGCTTTGAGTGATTTATTCATTGAGGGATATCTGGTCATAACGCGAGATTGCAGCTCTCCAAAGCGGAGAGCAATTTTATCGCCGCGAAAAGGTCAGCGCAAAGTGTTACGCCTTCCTGCAGGGGAAACCGCGTCCCAAATAGGCAAAGGCTACGTAAAGAGCATGAATTACGATTTGATAACAATCGACCATAGAGAGACGTCTTACTTGATTCGTCGATGATCGAGTCCTCGAAATCGTCGTCCTCGGAGATGTCTTGATCGCTGCCTGTGTCGTTCTCCAGAAACCGATGCTCCGACTCGTGGTCCGCGTCTGGATCGGCAACGTTGTCCTCTTCCTCTTCCGGCGTGGCGTTCGAATGTCTGGCCAACGTTTGGTTCTGCTTTCTAGCCTCCCGCGCCTTTGACTCCGCGATCGATTCCGGAGTTTCTCGACGACCGGAAGATTCGATCAGAAACGTATCCGGCCACTTGAACTTCGATCTTCTCCCGTGTTTGCTGCAACACGCGATTCCTCTGACGAGATCTCAAAGGTGTGGGTTTTCTTCGTCGAGACAGTTTGTCTCGTTTTGTCTTTCGGTCGAATCCGAATCGTTAGATAATTTTCTTTCAACGGTGGAATTTAGCTGGTGCTGCACGATGTGTGTATATATATATAGCGAAAAAATTGGCAGTGTACTCACTTCTGAAAAAGTTTCTTGTAATATGTGTGTATATATATATAGCGAAAAAATTGGCAGTGTACTCACTTTTGAAAAAGTTTCTTGAAAGAACGACCGTCCATCTGCGGCGGCGTCTCGACGCCAGCTATATCTAGGAAGGTCGGCGCCAAGTCGATGTTCAAAACTATGTCGTCTACTCTGCAACGTCATATAGATGCTTTATTGTAATTCAATATTGCAGCTGAACCTCCCCGGGGTAAATACCGGTTCGGCAAAGTGCTTGCGAATATTCTGATATTTTGCCCCGCGAATTCCGTTCTTTTCATCTCCCGTTATCGCATTATGGATTTGCGATTTTTCCCTATCGAGTTCGAACGTATTTAGAGCTCAAGAGGAACATTATATAACGCGATTGCCTCACCCTCTCTTCGTGCCGTTGTATCCTAAATTTTCTACTCAGACGTATTTGCGTTCCAAACAAATTTTCGTATCGTTTGAAAGTTGGCGCAGACCACTAGTAAAAGTTGGAGTATCGTAACGATGCTCAAGTAAACAACTGATAAAAAAAACTACGACAACCTCCCGCCACGTCATAATATGTTCGCTCTATCGAGACAAATTTCTGGCATTGACTCTCTAATCCTTTCGCGACTAACGCCGATTATATCCGGCATCCACTACCATTGGATTTACTTTAAAATACAGAACAAGACCTCGACAGGGTTAACAGCGTAATAAAGTGTCGAAGAATTCAGAAAATTATCACTGAAAGTGATTTTAGCGGGAGTAACCCAGAAAATCGAGCCTCTTCAGGTGCAACGCTGACGCAACGAAAATTAGCGATTGGTTGATTTGGGTCACGTGATTCGCGAGGGGGCGTGGGCTAGACCTCGAGTAGGAGTGGCGTTGTCTGGTACTGAGCGATCGCGCCTGTAATTTGTTTTCTATCGATTCAAACGATTGCATATCGATTGAATTTTATGGCAAAAAAGTCGTCTTTGTTTCCTAGTCAGAACAGTTGCTTCTGGGTCTTTCAATGAGACGAATCGTACTGGGGTACAAGTCGTGCAGTTTTCTATACTTTTGGTATCGAATACAAATGATTACTTTGCGATGAATTTTTCTAGTTTTATGATTTTGTCGGTCGAAGCGGACACTTTTGTCAAGAAAAAGGAAAAAGGAAAAACTGTTTTCTTTGGAAAAATCTCTCGAGTTTCTGAAACGTGTAAAACTCGAGAATCGTAGAGCAGGTTTAAAACGTATTAAATTCCAGTAACTGCGTATATTCTGCCGAATCTCTCTGGCGTTGTACCGCGAAGAAATTAAATACGTGCCACCTCGGCACGGTAAACTTCCAGTCAAAAGAAAATAACAGTCTTCCCCGCGACACGGTTGCGTTTTTCGAATAAACCACGGTAACCTCCGTCTGCCTGGTGGCAGAAACCAGGCGCCGTTTATTAAATCCAGAAGGGATTGCACGCGGAAGCGGGCTCGCGCCACGTCGCGGCATTAATCTAACGTGGCGATGTTTATAACAGACGCAGTTCTGCTTCAATTTATACGCGAATGGCCGTGGGTTCGCGTTCGCACGGTAGTTTGGCAACGTGAAAACGGCGGGCTGTCTCGTCAGTTAGCGGACTGCCTTTTTCCTCTCCACGCACGGACTGCTCGGATAATTTATCGTTTTCGAGGTTGCTGCGTGCAGCCGTAATTCCAGAAAACGACCAGACAACGACCAGGCCACTTACATTCACTGCCGGTGTTCTATTTATTGCGAAGCGTAATCTCGACCGACCGCGAATTTAACGCGCCGATTTAAGAGCATGAAACGCGACAATTTATTTGAAATTATCATTCCGACTGAAAGTGTCGATCAGCCGTGTGCAACATTGATCGATCATCTCGGAGGAGAGGTTGCACGTAGAAACGAAAAGTTCCGAAGGGGCCAAAGTTCAGAATCGTTTAAACGTTTCAGCGCACGGGGTTCGCAACTGTAAATCTTTCTCTACCGGCGAATCAATTTATCCAAATGTAGCCACCAGTCTCCGTGCGACTGGCGTGATTTACAACTTCACGCCTCCTCTCTTCGCGCGCTCGACCGACGCTCATGACGGCTCATTTATTTGTCCTACTTATAACTACCTACGAAGATACTGGCTGGCCGACGAGTTCGTGAAACTCGCGGACACGCGGCTCCGGCCTACGTGGAATCAAAATAATCGTGCAGAGAACCGTGTGCTTACATGGTGCCAGGCTCGATTCCAGGACCTCGGATCAAGAACGGCACTCTGACGTCAAACTCGAACGGGAAGCTTTTCCCTTTGATCAGGCCAAATTGTCCCAAATGGTAGCCGTGGTCGGACGTGTAGATGATGTACGTGTTGTCCAGCTCGCCCAGGTCTTTCAGCTCTTGGTAAATCTGTTAAGAAACGGTCGCTTGTGAAATAAACGAGTAAGCGGAGTTCTCTCGACGCGTCCGTGACGAGAGGTTTCACTTAATAGACGCGTTTATGAATCAGACCGTACCCTGTCCACCGCGTAGTCGACGCTCTGCAACGTCTGCAGCCTCTTGGTCATCAGCAGGTCCGTGAACTGCTTGTGAATCGGCTGCATTTTCTGCGTCACCTGCAGGATCCACTGTTTGTCGGGATTCGGAGCGTAGTCGTAAGCCGGCGTGCTGAAACGGAAAAGAATTCGTCTTGGTATCGCGGAGGAGGCAGAGGTCCCGCTCAAAGGACTTTGAGCTACTACTCGTTTGGCTTCGAGCACAGGCTCTCGACGAATCCCCCCGGTTAGCCGATTAAGCGGCCTCGAGTCTCGGCTGCTGTAACTATTCGAGCACGTTAGTCCGCAGAATCCGAACTGGCTAGGCGAAATTGAATTAATCTCGAGTATCCCGACTCGAGAGTTTGATGCAACGAGAGTAGGTGAAACGGCGATGGACCCCTCGAAACACTGTATCCTCTCTCTCCTCCTTTCTCTCTCCTCTCTCTCTCCACCAATTACGCGAGACACGAAATTATGGGTAATTGGCCCTTCACCTTCCCCCACGTCCTTCAGGAACCAACGCTCGGCTCCAGCGTGGTCGCTGCGTGGATCTTTGTCTTACCTTGCGGACCGCATCGTGCGAGACGCGCGAGAGAACAGGTTTACCCGGGCCGGTTCGGGATTCCATAGAGAATTATGATAGTTCACAGGGGTAGCGAGAAATTCGACGTGTCGTAACTCTGCTGTCTCCAGTCCACCCGATACGTACTTATCGTACCGTCGTTGAACGTTCGTTCTCGATGAGAGAATTTTATTAAAAGGCAGGGCGTTTAATCGAATTCCACGACTCCATCCCCTGATTTCGAATTAATTTCCGTGAAATGAAATTGAGACCTCGCCGATGGAAGGGAGAGAGAGAGAGAGAGAGTGAGAATGTGCATGTCGACGGTGCATGAGAACGAGCGTTTCGCGTGCGCGATCGTACCTGTAACGTGGAATCTCGTTTCGCTTCCGGCGAGACCGCGTTGCTGAATTTCCGCGGAAAAACGAACGCGAGGAACGCCGACTAACGCGATCATCGCAGTACCAACGCGCGCCCACCGTTCTCATTGAATCAACGCTCCAATGGGAAATCCGACGGCTGCCAGCGATAAATCCGATTAGAAACGCCCCCTTCGAAACGAATTCTAAGAAAACGTACGAGGCAAGCTGAGAAAATTCTTTTTTCGTGCAGCGAACGTACGATTTTGTGGAAAGAAGGAGTAGATGAATCTGGCGGCAATTGGAATATACATTGGTCCCGTTTTAGAACCACTGTCCATTTAATTTTAGGCTAATAAATAATAATTCTATTGTCTGTAAACAGTGTACATCAGCTCCAGCTGTTGAATGAAAATTGAAAGTCCACTTTAAGGGTTAAAGAAGGCGAGCGTTCGCGTTGATGTTTCGTCGTGTTTTCTTTTCGTTTGCGCACAAACGTGGCTGCAAGTGGAGGAGAGAGAGCCGGAGCGTCTTTATGCGAGAATTCGAAATAAAGCTGGCAATCCGACGGTCGCTGCCGAACGTAGAATATCGTCGTCCTTCGTTCTCTGGATACAGAGCATCACCCCTTCCATCCTCTTTCGTCCACAGTCTACCGTCCGCGTATATATTTCGTCTGGGCTCCTTAATTGCAGCCTATTCTGCGTGCACCGGCTCGCCACGGCCACTTAACTTCCCCGCGAGACACTCGACGATTATATTTGCACCCAGACACGTGCCCCCGCACCACCTTAACGCGCGCGCCGACCGAGACGACGCGAGCGTACACATCCCTGAAATCCGCGCGCGCGTTTTGTCTCCGTGCGTGCATCTCGCGCGCATGTATGCCTCTTCTTGAAAAGCGAGCGAGCTGTCGTTGCACGCGCTGGAACGCTAATCAACCGTCTCTCCTCCGTGTAATTATAGACCGCGTAGGTCTAACCTAGGTCTAACCGAGGACAATCGATTTCTTCTTCGTGCGATCTCTCGTGACCCCTGCGCGTGGCTCCTCCTCGCGAGCTTTTACCTCGTTTCGCCAGCCGTTTCTCTCGAATTTTTCGAATTTTCACTCGTCATTCGACCGATCGAGCTACTCTCGATTTCTAAAATTTTCGAGTCTCTAAATCCTTTCGAATTATTGAACTTCCAACATCTTAGTCGGAGAATTTTTAACGTTCCAGGCATTCTCTAGAGTTTTTTCAAATCGTTGAACTCGAAGTCAAAAAATTGAATCGCTGAATTCTTGGACTACGTAGCGCGGAATTGTTTCGTATTTGCGCTCCCGTGGTTTTTCACGCACTCGTGGTTGACACTCGGTTAATTTCGAGGCTGCGACGTTCGTTTCGGTTGAGAAAGTTTCTTTCAAAAGCGATGGAAATAATGGGGAAAGTGGGTATCGCGCAGGCACCCAATAGTTCTCGGTTTGTTTCGCGAATCGTCGCTTTCACTGTCTGAACCCGCGTTGAACAGCCGCGACGTTTCGTTGTTTGCACGCGTCACAATGGAATTTGAATCTCGCAGAATCGGTATCGAGACTTCTTTTCTCCCTGTCCCCTCTAGGCGCCGTAACTCTTCGCGAGTATTAAGCTAAATCTTCATTCGGTCTTTCATTGTTCGGGATTTCAATCGCGAAATTATTAACGTCCAATATCTCAGATATTACCAGCTGACGATTTACGATCGGTCATAAAGTATCTTTTCTTCGATATGAAGAACAACGTAGGGAAGGGCAAGGGGGCGCAGACATTCGCCTTCAAAGTGGACAAGTGACAAGGATATACAAAGGCGTATCGGAAGCAATATCGATATTTAAGGCGATATTTATCGCCCATGGTTGTCGAGCAGTATCGAAGGTCGCAAAAAGTGGCAAAGAGAGGGAAGGAAACCGAGCACTCGTTGATAATAGTCTCCATTGAAGAGTTTGCATTCCCTTTTATTCTTTCAAATCGGTCGTCGAATAAAAAGAACATTGAACGAACAACGAAGCACACGCGTCGCATCACAAGGGATCGATTGTCGAGACGTTGCGAATGCACCAGCAACGAATTGACTCGTACAAATAACAACCGTGCCGCGCTCGTTTCGATCGACATATTTCACGTTGATACGCTATTAAGACGCCATCGAATCGAGCCCATCTATCTCTGTCCGTTTGATTTTTCCGTTTTCTCGTTTGTCCTTCGGCCAGAGAGCCTGAACACCGACCGAACAGCTCGTTGCAGTCTCTTTCTTTCGTGTCTCTCGATCCGCGATCGATGTTGTGTCGCCACGTGTTTACCCACGCCTCGTTAATCAATTCCAATATATACCATCGGATCTCGCGGTCGCGCTTTCGATCTACGCTTGCGAATCGAAAGTAACGAAATTATTGCCCGTTGGCTCGCGCGAAACGACAATTAACCGAGGCTTTCACCCACGACGAATCTCTATCGCGCGATCGAGAGTATCCGAAACGAATCCGAGATGGATTTTATACGGCACGAAATTTTTCCACCCTGGAAGCAGGCCGAGGTATTAATCCCTGGCGCAGATATTAATCGTCGCATAAATTTCTTCGGCTAATTACTCGGACGATAAATTTCGATTATCTGATCGGCGGTGATATTAACCGGAGGTTGGGGCGCGTTCCGCTGGAATTAAAATAGAGCCCGCGGCGGACCAAGTTGCTGTTCCGCGACACGGCCGCTCTTAATGCAGGCTAAATCTCTGATAAACTCCGTTCCCGCGGCCACGGGTTTAGCTACGGTGAAAGGACGCTGTCAAAATACAAGCGGGTCCCGCGAACGCGCGATAACGCTGCTCCCCGGGCCGCGTGTCCGCGCGTGTCCCGCGCGATCCCTGAAACGGCATGAGGGCCATTAACACGGACGCCGCGGTCAGATCGGAATAGATTGGCCTCGTTGATCGGCGGTGAACGTCGTGAACCACGTGGAAACTAAGACGCGCCAATTGATCCTCTAATTCCTCTAAGTCTAGGCTAGGTTCTTTGACTTGCAGCATCTTAAAATCTCGAACTTTGTACAGGGTAATTAAATTTGTTATATGCCGCAGTATCGTAGGTTCAAGTCATTATTTTAGCTGTAGTTCGTTTATTACTAGATGGTCTGTAGCGTAAAAGAGGAAAAGTATGAATGTGAGAGAAGATTGATTGCCAGTCGATCGATTGCGATTCGAGTGGTAACCGAGTATATCAGTTATTAATTTGTACTCGTTACCTTGTTTAATCGTCAGCATTATTATTAAATAATTATTATCTTATATTTAATCTCTACGATACTATTACATTTTTTTTCATATATTAACGAAGGAACGAGAAAGTGTCGTGTAATTTTGTTTAGAAAGTGGTTGGAATAACTCTATGATAGACTGTGACTGGTACCAAGCCAGCGAGGAGGTATTACATAAACAAGTGACAAAATAACTTTCCGGGAGAAAGTAATGTATATACGCATTGTTGAATTGTGTAATTGCAGATGATAATATAACATTCTGTTTGATTCTACTTTTTGTTGGTTATTGATTGGTCTTCGAAACAGCTAAGCCTCTTCTCATTGAAATCTCATTGAGATTAACGCGTCTCTCTTTTCCATGGACGTTTCGACGTCGACTAAGACACGCTTTGCTCTCGTGTGGCTCTGGATTTAGATTGCATCCAGTTAGGCTAGGCCCCTCGAAAAATGCACACGTCACGCGGCGCGTTTCGTTTATCTTGACCTCGTTGGCACGAGGAGAGCCTCGAAAGATTGATTCGCCTCCGAATGGGTAGACGTTCCGATTAAACCAGCCTTCTTCCTCGGGTCGTTGACGTTTTCTTTGTTAATGGACTGGCTCGTTCTTATAATATTTATCCGAGTTAAGTGCTTAAGCACCGGCGACAAGAAACACTCGATAGGGTTTCTTTCTTTTCTCTGAAAATCCCAATGGATCTCCAGTGGCGCTCATTAAGTTTCAATTTGCCGATAATACTCTTCCTTGATTTAATCAAGTCCTCGAGGGGACCTTGGCTAAGATTTCCTCTTGGACTCAACTCCGTTTGACGACGCGCTCGTTTCCTCGTCGAGTAAATTGCATTTCCCTCTTTTTCTCCCGTTTCCCGATGGAAGCCACCCTGCACCGCTCTCGATTTCCATCGCGCCTCGGTCGATACGCGCTGGTGTCCCACTTGTCGGACGTTGCATAAAATAGAGAAGAATGCCAAGTTTGCGTTACTTTGTAAATGTAAATCGCGAAACGCACTTTACGATCGAATCGCCACGGTCATTCGTATCTGCTTAGCGATCGTTGGCACTGTCAACAGTATCCCGATAGCGCGATCTAGTGGAAGTTAATTAATCCAAGATTGTCGAATTAAAAAAAAAAAATATATATATATATTAGGGAAGATACAAAGAAGAAGACGATGGGATAATTTAAGTATCAAAAATGTAAAATATTTACAAGTTTCTGTGATAAATCACGCGTTGGTCACGTCGAATATAACATCTCGTGCTTGACGACTTGACTCGAAAGAGACTGGATAAAGAATTTACAGTCGCATTATGCAAAGGTACGGGGGAAAGCGTTGCTCTGTCTCCAACGTAAAATGAAAAAGAAAAAAGAAGAGTCGGATTAAATGTACAATTTGATTTGCCAAGCGGCGCAGAGTGTCGCTCGAGGCGCAGAAAAAGAAGGAAACACATACTCGATCGGAAAATTGCCGGAGTCGTAAAGCCGATTTCGCGTTGCTTGTCGCTCGAATCATCCTCGATCGAGATAAAAAAAAAAGAGAGAGAGAGAGAGAGAGAGATATTAATTCGCCGGAGAGAGTGAAACGACTCGGCCAATGGCTGGTTAAGGGCATCGAGTTAAAAGCGTCGTGAAAGCACGTAATTGCGCGTGCTGCGGCCACCGCACGCATTAATTTCGCTCGCGCTCGCTCTTCGTTTCGTTCTCGCTCCTCTCGATTGGCTTTTGAACGACGGGACGCAGAGAACGGCGCGTGATGTACGAGCGTGGAATTAAAATCCATCGGTTACGGAATTAAACGGGCAGCTTCGCCCCCGTAACTTCTCTAAATCGTTTCAGTGCCCGGCTGTAGCGCGCTTAATTATTATTTACTGCGTCACGTACAGCGACCAGTCGTCTCGACTCGTCGATCCTCCGACGGCATGGAAAGGAAAACAAACGAGGGCCGGCAATTTCCCGTTCCGCGGAAAACGGAATTCCACGTTGTCGCGAAAGACTAGAATAGAACAGAAACTCTCTGCCCCGCGTTACGCGAATTTACGGGGCTTAATTTCAATCCATGTAAATTGTTCGCGTGCACGCGAGCAGCCAGCACGTTCGTTCGCGTTCCACGACCAGCCAACCGTTCGAACCGTTTGTCCTTTTCGATGTTTTAATTGCTCGAGCCACGGTACGTGTGTGCGCGCGTGTAACGAGACGACGAGTCAATCGTTTCGGATCGAAATTACGGCACGGCCTCTGGCCCGAAGTAGAATCGCCCGTTGCGATCCGGCGCGCATTGTGCCTGGAAACCCGGCAGCGAATCGCACGTAGGCAGGTGTATCGTTGCTCTTTTTCCCCCATAGGGGAAGCGGAGAGACGAGACCGGGCGTCTAAGCGTACGAGGCGACCGCGTCGCGTGTATATATAACCGAGAAGAAACCTGCGTAGGCACGGGCTATAGATGGCGAGAACGACATTTTTCTGTATTTTCGTCGCAACGGCTTCGATCGGATTCCCGCGAGAACACTATTGCACATATCGGGGGGACAATCGGTGGGCAAGAGAAAGGCACGACGTTATCCGTCTGCGTGTTTTACCGAAGGATATCCCGTGGCGGTGAAGTCGAACGAAATAAAATGAAGATCCGTTTTTAGAATCGATCCCGACGGGAACCACGGATCCAACAAAAATACTTCGGTACAATGAGGCAATCTGTAGTCCCCCGTTCACAAAAGATCCCTCGCGAAAACGTCACGCGTTTCTCTCTCTCTCTCTTTCTCTCTCTCTCTCTGTCTCTATCTGTCTCTTCTGCTCGTGGCCGTCTGAATCGTGTGTACGCTCAGGCACACTCGCGCGTCCGGCCAACACACGAGGAGAGGAGAGACCAAACGAAAGGAGAATGAAAAGAAGTAGGAGGAACTGGAGGACAGAGACGAACGTTATATGTATGTTTTTTTTCTCTCTCTCTCTCCGTGGTGAAACAGAGACAGGTGAATATAATACCTGCATCGCGGAGATACAATAACGGGGCGTTGTCCAGAGGGGGCGGGAGACGAGACTACCAAGAGGGGTGCACGTTTTTAGTGCTTTTCATCGCGCGCGCACACACACACATACATTGCACAGCCCGTCTAGGGCACTCCATCACGCGACGATGACACGGTGGCTGCAGTTATCTATCCGGTTGTCTAGTCTAGAGTGCCTCCGTGTCTCTCGTTTTTTCGCCTTTGGTTCCTGTCTCTCTCTCTCCCTCTCTTTCTCTCTTCTGTCTTCACACTCTTTGCAATCGTCCACTATTTGCAAATTCAACGCCGTTGTCAAATTCCTTGTTTTCGTCCACTTCGGTTCTTATTCTCATGTCGCCCGTCAGAACGAACCAGCTACGAATATCGTCCCGTTTCACGCGTGAATCCTCCTGCTGGAGGACGACAGCTCTGAATGGTCAACAGCTTGAGAAAACTTCGACGCCGGACGTCGAATACGTTGGCTCTCGCTCTCTCTCTCTCTCTCTCTCTCTCTCTCTCTCTCTCTCTCTCTCTCTCGCGTGCACGCGCGCTCGAGTTCTTCGTGGAAACAGCTCCCATTGTCAGGAAGCGCGTGTATGGTGGCGTCGACGTCTATGGTACGCTCGCGTGTTACCCGTTCGTCATCGTGAATGAAAATGAAACGTGTCACGTCGGAAGGAATTGGAAGTTATGGTTGACGCGATGTAAAACGAGGCCTGGACTCGTTTTTTCACGCCATTGGTGATAATGAACGTTGCTCCATTTGTGTACTGTAAAGTGTATTCTGTCCGTACGTGTGTGTGTGTGTGTGTGTGTGTGTGTGTGTGTGTGTGTGTGTGTAACACGATAGTAAGAACGTAAGATGAAACACGAATTTTAGAGTGAAGCTCTTTTCCAAGTTAATGTATTTTCACTAAAAGTGATTTTAGCGGGGTAACCCAAAAAATTGGGTGTCTTCAGGTGCAACGGAAATTAGCGATTGGTTGATTTGGGTCACGTGATTCGCGAGGTGGCGTAGGATAGACCTCGAGTAGGAGTGGCGTTGTCTGGTATTGAACGATTTTGTATCGATTCAAATGTTTGCATATCAATAAAATTTTATTGAAAAAAAAGTCGTCTTCATTTTCTAGTCGGAACAGTGAGACGAATCGTACTGGAGTACAAGTCTCTTGTGAATGTTAACGTTAGCTTAAAAAGAATGATAGATTTTTTGTAAGAAGAGAAGCCACGAGTATTTGGAAATGTCTCTTTGATTTCTTAATTTACAATTAGGAAGGGAAAGTGTCAAACGGTTGTGAAATTAGACCTTTCTTGATATTACGTTCCGGTTCGAGAAAATCAATCGTACGGTAACACAGAATCAAAACATCGTATCGTAAATTCGCGACAAACGAGCACCAGTTTTTAAGTCCTTCGGTTACAAATTTATCTCGCTCGTTAATAAAGTTTCAGTATCACAATCTCACGTGATCTCGAATATCATTGTCCCTAGAAGTGCGCACTAGCCGTGCTTAATAGTACAGCTTGTCATCCTGTAATCCGATGTTGAGATCTCCATGTAGAAAATAGCAAATCGCCACCTACACGTTTCCGGGCGATTTAACGCGTCGAAAGGATTGTCGTTATCGTATATCTCCGCGAGCTTAACGCGATAGAATCTTGGGGCGATACCTCGAGGAAAGAAGGTAAATCGCGATCTCTGAGAATTCCTCCCGTGGGGAAAACGGCCGTAAAGAGAATGTACGTGCAAAATAATCCATAGTCAGTGACCTGTGATTTACGTAGCTCCCAATTTCAAAGAAACAAAGAATTTCACGATTCTGAAGCTCCGAAACTCCAACGTATCGAGATGCTACAAAGTACGACTTTCGTAAAAAAGACAAATAGATGAAAAATATAGCTCTCGTGATATTTGACAAATGGAACGATTGTTTCCTTCTTTCGTAAAAATCCACAGCGCACTCATTATACCGTTAGTGAAATTTATTTTTTTTTTTTTTTCTTTTCCATAGGAAACATCAAAGTTTTCCACGGTAAATATTCGAATATTTTCGCGAATACCGTCGCGTTGATTGGAACCGGAGGTTCGAAACGGAATCTTTGATAATTGGCAAATAAATTTCTGATCCAGGAGGGAGGGAGGGCTAACGAACTGACCCAGATATATCGCCAGGTTCGGGACGGTAACGAAGGCAAATAGAAATGACAGAACTTACTGGTGAGTGGTGACGTTGAAGAAGAGGTGCGAGAACTGCGGCGCTGAATCCTCCGGGCCGTGCGGCGCCGGGAAACTCGCGACCAGCATCACCGGCTTCCGGGCGAAATTGTGTTTGCTCTGGCGTAGAAAAGCCACGCTGTCGTTCGCTATCAAGTCCGGATAATAGTCCTTGCTGTACTCGAAGCCGTGCTTTATCTTCTTCCCATTCACGTTCACGCTGTAGTTGTAGTACCGTGAATTCATTATGAGACCGCCCCATTCTCGCCAGCCTGGCGGTATGTACGAGCCGTTGTACTTGTTCAGGTACTTGCCGAAGTAACCTGAAACGTGTGTTTGCGACAACGTGAATTAAATGAAATTCGCGAACAAGGACAAGGGACTCCGTTTCTCGAAATCGATTCAAGTCGAATTAATCCGCGCTGCTTTCCCGTAATTTGCGACTCGCGAGGGATTGTATCCCCGTAGTTGTTAAAGTGAGAGACCTTGTCTTTTGGACAAGCGAAACTTCTCCGATTTCGATTTTCGAATATGATCGGTTCGAGTTTCGGCACCGTAAAAGTATGAATATTTATTTATTTATTTATTTATTCGAGGAAGCCATAATTTCATTCGAAAGTCTTAACTAAAGTCGTAACTTCTTACTTCGGCACTAAGAAAATTTATAGCAAAGTAGAATTTTAGATCGGTTAATTACTCTCTGCGTTCTGCTGACACGTAAACTGGAAGATCGAGTGCGTTTAGGAAAAAGTACAGATCAGAAGGTTGCCATCGAGTGAGTAATGATACGAAGGCGTGGCGAGCTCGTTTCAGCTCCATGCTTAATAAAAGAAAGATCTCTAACCCTGGCTATCGCAATAGTAATTAATGTGCTACGGACACGCTCGGTTCGTCGCAGGAACTGACTCATGTAAGAGATCGATTACTCTACCTGGCGTTTTGCTTTCGTGCACCCCTGGCACTCGTATCGGAAAGCGCGATTTGCTCTACGAAACCACGTTTCGTTTGATCGATCGATTAACTTTCTCGCGCCTCTAACTTTCCATTCTACTCTATTCTTCGTTCGAGTAGATACCTAGCAAAGGGTCTATTAACACGTTAACTGCCACACCGGTCGCTAGAGACTTCATTTGCTTAGTCGTCGGTCTGTTTCGACGTAAAATTTACCACTTTTGAACGAGTATCGACTATTATTGCTGGTTTCGTGCAAATTTCGTCTTGCAACGATTTGCGTTTGCTCAGACTTTAAAGGAAAAGTAGAATTTCCAGGACTGTTGACGTGTCGAAAAACTTGCGAAAAGCAGTGCCGATCGATTCCAAGCTTCCGACAGATCGAATTAAAGTAGCATCAATCTGCAACGCTTCAAACATCCCTGGGACGGTGAAATTTTCACTTTCCCACGGGCTCGATTCCGAGCTAGGCGAATCCCACGGAGAAATTTCCAAGATTTTTCCTTCTCTTTCGCTGGCCCGCGATAAATCAAAAGGCAATCCCATTTTCCACTACCCTCGCGCCCTTTCCGCATACAGGCACGCCGGGCCACGGGTGTAGCGTTGAATTATTCATAAGGGGCACCATCAAATAATTAATTCAAAAGTACCATGCCGTCCCTTTCGTGGTAGCCGCGACGTTTACATACCTGTAGCCGCGTTTCGCTATCGAGCACAGCCTATAAACGGGGAGAAGAGAGAAGGGGGGGCAGAGCAAGAGGCTTATTTATAACAGTTGCACGAAGTAAGGGAGACGGAGCAACTTTTTGCCGTTCCAGGACCACCGAGCTTCGCCCAATCGCATTACTCTCGTTTTGTGTTAACCGATGACATCTCAATAAAGGCCCGCCTCGTCGACTAACTATAAAGAGCGGTAAATCGTCCGGGAACCGACGGGTGGCTGCTTGTAGCGGATATATCGCGAGCCGTCCTCTTTAACCTCGCGTTGTCGTGCGTCGATAAAATTTGCGATCTGTGATTTCTTGTTAAATCCCTTCGAACGACCGTGATGATCTTGAAGCGACGTTCTCGCGCTCGATCCGTTTAAGTCGTGCGCGTTCATATTTTCAAAAAAATCCACGAATTCGCGAAATCCAGCTCACGCCGCGCCAAGTAGGAATCGTCGTTCGCGACTTCTCTACTACTTCGGAGAAAGAAAACTTCGATAATCGCAGCGTCGAAAGAGGAAGGACGAGCATTTCAATTCCAGATGTCAGGAATGATTTTAAAAGCGAGCTGGCTACGGATCACGCGAGCTGACGTTTCCTGCGGCGTGTGTCAAGGGGGAAGAAAAAGGACGTCGAACGACGGATGTTCGACCTGGTTTCTTCGTCGACGCGAGGCCAGCGGTCAAGACGGATAGGAGAGAAAAAAGCAGTCGCGAATTAATTAGCAACGCCGTTCGAAAAAGTTCTCTCTCGATCGTCGCGTAGAGATACTGTCGAGCGACTTTTCGAGACCGAGACACGTTTCTCGTGGGAACAGGTTCCGAAGAAACGCGTCGATCAACTTGGAAGATTCGCACGAACGAATGTCTGTTGCTCTCCGCCTATATATATATATATATGATCGATGCCCGATTACGCCTTAATTATCGATAAATCGTTTAGTTGAATGTCGCGAATGCGGTTAGCAACATTCAGGCTTGTCCTTCCCGTTAAATTAAATTAATATACTGATATCTCGGGATTCACGTTAGCAGCGTGAAATTTTCTCGTCTTACAGAGAAGATAACAACTTGTAATTGACGTTTCTTAATAACCGATCGACAACTGAATTACGTGGATTCCTCGCTACCGAGTCCTTCGATTTCCTCGTCCCGCTTGATGCTCACATCCTTGCGAGGTCGTTGCCACCGTCTCCCTCGAGCGTACTTCGCACTGACTTGACATCAGCCTAAAAATACCTGGATGGCACCGAGTCAGCTGTAAATATCAATTAGATTGTTATCGCGCGACGCAGCGTGCGCGAGTCTTGGTAACGAATCTAATTGCCACTCCGCCATCCCACTTAATCACTGTCGTCGCGGCTCTTCTCTATTTCTTACGTCATACTTTGCGCATTCCTTGGAAATCTGCGACGAATCGATCGCAGATAGGAGATCCAAGTTCTAGACGGTTCTTGAAAATTCATTTTCCGTTTTCTCAGCGTTGGATGACTGGGCCTGGTAATATTAGCTCGGTGCTAACACTGCGTCAGTAACAGGCCTCCGAAACTGTTCTCTACGAACAGTTATTCATAGTTGTTCCAGTAGTTGGTCATCCACGCTTCGAGTTATACAAATTATAGAAAGACACGCTAAAAAGAAAAGAACAGGAAGATCTAACGTCATCCTTGACCACGGTTACAACGTGAATAAATCCTCTGAAAGGTACAAGCCTAGCCCACGAAAAATGCTCGTTGGAGAGCAGAGATAGACTAGCTCCGACTCGGCATTGATCAGAAAGGAGTCTTCGTTCGAGGCCAAATGTTCCAACGTCGTCCGCGATTCGACGCGGTTTGCCGAGTTGACGCGTCCTCTTCGTGAATTCGCCGGATCGGTTGGCCCATATTCCCACCCACACGAGTGTGCATGTATATCCGCTGCATCGGCCACGGGCAACCGTTCCATCGACTCTTTTTCTCTCTCTCTCTCCGGTATTCGTTTTGTTTGCCCGAAGAGAGGAGAACTCGGAGCCACGACCTGGCGCCAGGATATCACGGTTCCTCCGGCTGGTCCTTTTGTCTCGCTTTTGTCGGACAGACCGATCGACCGACCCGGCCGACTGTGTCCCGTCTTTTTACGATCGGACGCTATTCCAGACCCGTCTGGCTATTATTTTTGCATTTTTACCAAAGCGCTTGCTTTGCGCGCTTTTGCTGCAATCACCCCGGCTGCTGCAGGCCGGCGGCTACAGCCTGCGCGTTTCAGAGAGAAGCAACAGGTAAACGCGCCGCCGCGATCCCTCGTACTTCTCCAATTGCCCCACTTTCTTTTCTTCCATTTTGCCGTGTCATTCTCAGATGAACTTTGCCGTTTTTCTGGGCCTTGTTTCGCTCGTTCGCGAAACTGGCGATTTTCTGCAAAATTTCGTTACCGTAACGAGACGTTTGTGCATCCATTTAAAGGAATTCAAAGATATAAATGTACGCAAAAATTCATAGAATGAATTGAAAATACAGAGTCTAGTTTTTTTTTTGGGGAATCTACGGCGAGAGTGGTCGCGTCTTTGTTAGATCGTGACTTGCCAGCTGTTGCCCTTATATAAGGCCAACTCTCTGCCGATCACGTGATTGGGACCTAGAGTCTAGAATCCCAGAGCTAAAATCCACGCTTCTTTCCCCTTCCCTTCGACTTACCATAGGCGTGCCAAGAAGGGAAGAGCACTCTTTTTCTCCATCGTCCTCGATCGTGGTTGCAACGTAGAATATATTCTCTCAAGTGTCGTTCCCTTACGAGCGGCTCGAATATCTTCGCGAATTAGCGGATACGCGGTACCTGAATTAGCAAAGCCCGAGTTGCACCGCCCGGCTATATTCGGCGCATCGCGATGAACCAAATCGCTAATGGGTCTTCCTCCCAATTATTTCGGCCGGGTTGTTTCGTGCGCC
>KQ435727.1:1869259-1883350 GCA_001276565.1 Melipona quadrifasciata | reverse complement strand
ACTCTTGGTTCGCGTGTCGGCCGGTTTCTAGGATTTTCGTACGTCGCCCGCTGTAGGGACGACGTAGAGGTGCATCGCATGCACCAGGAACGCGAGCCAAGTTTAACGAGGAGCCGGCAAAAACGGATCGCATAACAAATAGCGGCTTTACACAAGCGAGCACAAATCACCGGCTATTACGAGGAAGTTTCGTGATCACGGTGATTCGCGGCGAATAAAAATGCACGTGCTTCTTACGAACGATGATCGGGAGATGACGGGACACGCGAGATGTTCGTTCGGCGAGCGAGCGTATTTTTCTTTTCCTTTTTTCTTTTTTCTTTTTCGAAAATCGCGTCGTTGGGTTCTGGGAACGGTGAAACGGAGAGTCGAGACGTACGTCCCGATTGCTCGGACTCTGTTTGCTCTTCTCACTTGTGTACAGTCTTGGCAAACACGAGCCTCGTCGTCGAGCCTCGAGGGAGAAGCTGAAATCTTCTACCGGCGAGAGTTTTTAGAGAGCTTTCAGGGAGTAGTTTAACAAACGAGAGTGACGCGGCCGCCCGAAGATAGACAAATTCAGCGTCAGGAGATCGTTTGCTCATTTACGAAAGTAAATGACAGTAAAATGTAAAGAAACGTGTACAATTGTACAATTCGACATTTATTCCGTCTTTACTTCCGAGTGTCATTTATGGTCTTGTCGTTTGTAAACTCCAATGTGAATTTCATACGTCACTTTCTTTACAAATGATCGTTTAGTTGCGACTCGGCACTCGGTGCAAGCATCATTTTTATCTCAAGGATTCGTAGATATTCATACGCATATCGCATCGAGTCGCGATCAAACTTTGACTTGCAAAGCCAAACCTCGACTTGCGGAGTTGTTGGGCTTCTTTGAATTTGAGTTGCTGAGTGAGCAGCTGAACGCGCGTTGCAAACAATTCACGTTACGCTGGTTTCCGCAGCGCAGCCGGGGGAGAATTAACAACATTGTTGTCCCACGTTGGGACACGTTGTTGCATCGGGGTAATTGCAATTGCCAAGTTCCTCGAAAGTGACCTCGAAACGTTGTTTCCCGACGGGATAAACCGTCGTATAACTCAAAAACATCGCGTCACAGCGCGCAATTGCGCAGATTGTCGCGTTTAATGAGTGCCACGCTTCGTCAAACATTAGTCGTAGAAAACGTTTACTGAGCGACTGCTCGCGGTGCCTGCGTCTCGCGTTGATACCGTCATTACGCAGTTATCGTGATTATGTAGATAACGGCGGGCGATTTGTCTTATTATACCCGGTAGAGAGCAAAACGTCTGTGGGTCCCGACGCGTTCGCGGGACGACTGGAAGATTGTTGCCACGTTCAAATGTATGTATTTACAAAGGCGTATCGGAGGACGCACTCGCGGACGTACGTTAACAAGTTGTACCATCGAGGGTAGGGACGTACGTATTCGTGGCGCGGCGGCACCTGCCTCTTGAACGCAATTATCAGCCTCGCGACGACTCCTACGTATTTTCATCGCTGACGTTTCCTGGAATCGGAGTGGGTACTTTGCACAGAGACACGTTCCGCCTCTGTCAGATCGAAGATCAATCGTCTCCACGTGAGTAAAATGAAATGCATCGCCTTACGTAGGAAATCGAAACGCTAGCTTTGATATTGATAATGGATATTGATATTGATGTCGTTTGAAAGTTTCATTGCTGCAAACAGTTTGAATCGCTCGATTTTCAAACAGGATTTGATGCCAAATGATACTGTACAAGGAAACGTTAATGTGCAGAAATTGATTGACGTCTCTTTGCAAACTATCGTTTGGTACCAAAATCAATTTCAACTGCAAAGGAGTGAAAAAAACAAGAGAAGAAAAGTTTTCTTTTTATCACTGAAAGTGATACTAATCCAGAAAATCGGGCCTCTTCAGGTGCAACGTTGATGCAACGAAAATTAGCGATTGGTTGATTTGGGTCACGTGATTCGCGAGGGGGCGTGGGCTAGACCTCGAGTATTATTGGCGTTGTCTGCTACTGAACGATCGCGCCTGTAATTTGTTTTCTGTCGATTCAAATAGTTATTTCTGGGCCTTTCAGCGAGGGGTACAAATCGTGTAGTTTTTTCACTCTCTGTTTTCGATCTCTAAAAAAAAATACGATTCGGGTATAAAGTATCGTGCAGCGATTCGCCGGGGGATGGTGTGAAATTTGTTTCTCGTCCTGTATCCACTTTTCTCACGCGATCCGGGCGAATCCCAGGGCAGAAAAGCGAGAGAAAAAAATCACGTCGCTTGTGTTCGAAAGGAACACTGGCGGTGGTTCCGGCGGCTTAAGGTGTCGTTCGTTTTCACCCAATCAGAGGCAGCGTCGCGCGCCTTTTGACGACGCGCGTAGAGAGGGTCGCAAAAGCCCAATGAATGCACCGATCCGCAGAGCTGCACCTGCACCGTAGGGGCCCTTTTGTGCTGGCGATGTGCGACGACCCTCGTGTATCTTGCAGCGAGCTTGTGGGTGCCCCGTGTTAGTCCGGCTTGTCTTCGACCTCCTCCTCCTCTTCCTCCTCTCTCTCTTCCTCTGTCTCCGTTCCACGCGCGTGTGTCTCTCGTTTGCCTCTTCAGCGTCTCCTTCCTCTCCTTCCCGTGTCCCACGCGAGTCGAGTCTCCACTCGAAAAACTGGCGGCGCGTCCTCTCCAGCCGCAACGCAGCCACGAACAATGCTCCTCCACGCTGGTCTGCCGCGCGGCGCGATTTAAATTTAGATAATCTCACCTGCACGAACCCGGCCTCGGAGAGAGGCTACCTGCGCCACACATCGTGCGTGCGTGTGTGTGCGGGGTCGATCGTCGAGCTTTTCTCCTCGCGTGAAAGCACCTAGTTCTTCGCCTGGGCGCGATTGCCACGAAAATTCCCCCCTTCCCCCCACCTCATTGTAAATTTCTTTCTTTATTGATACTTGCCGTTTACTACCGCCGAGCTATTTTCCAGCGAGGCGAGGTTAGCTACGGCGAATAAACTCCTCCGGTGCGATTACCAAAGTTAAACCACGCGCGGGCCACCGTGTTGGAACTCCGACCGACGGCTATCCGGCAACTTGGCGTACTATTAGCGCCCGATGGTTCGGAGACCATTTACGGTTCAACTTCCTTAATGAACTCCCGCCGGAACGTTCCGGTAATATTAGAAGTTAACCACCAGCTGCCTTTATATCTCTTAATATTCGCCCGCGAATGCCATCTCGCCGTGGTATCTCTTCCTTTTCCGCGTCGCGTCACGTCTGCGTGTCCATGCAGACGTGGCTCCACGCCGATTCCACGAGATTCTCGAACAAACGGGGCCGAGTCGACGACGAACAGTTTGGCAAACAACAGTCACCTGGCCGCCCTGATAACGCCTGGGCTTCTCGTTCAGCTTCGAGAACGATCCAGACTTTCGTGCCTTCTCGGTTTCCGTCGCTGCGCGATGATCGTGTACGTGCCACACGCGACCAAATAGCTCCTCCGTTTACACCTCTCGAAATATTCTGCGGAATATCGTAATTGCCTCGAAATGAGACGGTGTGTTGCTTGTTTTGAATTCCCCTTGCTATTCTTTTCTCGCTGGAAATGAATCACGCCGTATTTTCTCATTCGTTGTAACACTTAACAGCTTCAATTTGTACACGTACCACAAACATTTTGTACACGTGCGAGAACTTTGATTGTTCTGCGCAAAGTTTCAGACTGTTTCACCTCACTTGCTACAATAACTCTTCTTCTCCCGTCCAAGATGTCTGTATACTGCGTATATCGCGGGACGTATAGGAGAAAACGCAATGTTTATGAGACAATGAAGCGTCCAGGTTTGCAGAATTATTCGAACACGAACGCTTGGAAAACCGCGAGTACGGTGTACGGCGCGCGGGCGAATTATGAGACAGCGGACGAGGAACGCGAGTCGAGCAACGCGATATATCGTTTGCCAGCATCTCTTCAAGTCATCGCGACTCCGTACTGTTTCTCCTCTCTCTCTCTTTTTCTTCTATCCCTCCGTTTCGCCAGTCTTGTACCTGAGATTCACAGAATAACCTATTCGACCGCCATATACGACATCCCGGAACCGTGCGAACTTGCAAACGTATAAGGGGATTTGTTTTATTGCCAGCGCAGGCCCGAGGCGTGTGCGTGAGGGTAGAGACGCGCTCGTTCGCCGCGCCGATGCGAAAATACGAGCTGGAACAATCGAAGGAGCCGACAGAACGCAAATTCCCCTGGACAAAACATCGTTCCCTCGGCTAAGGATTTCCCTGCTGGAGATTGGAAATTGTATCTGGGCGCGGGGTTACCTTGGAACTCGAATATAACTTTTCGCAAATTCTTAAACTTAAATAACTTATCTCTTTAGTCGGAGAGATTCGTATAAATAGTATTCTATTGCATTTACTACCAAACGACCAATTCATAATTTTGTAACGTTGGAAATTTGGTGTAGACACCGTAAACAGTGTACTTTTAGAGAGTCAAATGATCCTCTGTAAAGCGTGCAAATAATTTTTTTACTCGATCGTCCCTGATGGAAATTTTATGCTTCCGTCTTGTCGGCGGTGTTCCAGTGTTGACAGAGTCTCGAGAGAATTTTCTCTCGGAAGAAAATTAATTTAACCAGGACTGTTCCGCGACTGTGACTGCAGTTTCGCAAGTGTCGCGACTCTCCGTCGCACACTCTCTCGTCCCGTTCTCCTCGAGTTTCACAAGCCCATTGTCGATTTAGCCGAGGTTTCGTAATAATCGTTCTCGAACCGCGGGGGATCGCCGTCGAACAAAAAGGAACGCTTGTACTTGGTCTGGCCATTTCCTCGCGCAACGCTCGTGCGAAAATCTGATATCGACGAATTGGGTTTTAAGCGACGCACTTGTGCGAGCCTGCGTAAATTATACGGTGGACGAGGGAGCATTATCCGCCCCGACAGACGAAAAACTCTCGGAGAAAAGTTTAAAAATCCCTAGGACTTTGAATTGCCAGGATTATCGAGTGATTTTTCAAATATTTCCAAGAGTTTCACGCAACGCGACGAGAAGTGAAATTTGCGCTCCTGGAATAGTATTATTAGCGAGATTGAAAAAGGAAAAAATGTGTAGTTGAAGGCTGCGAGCAGTGGTATTTATAAACATCGTTGCGTGCGGTATTATTTACTTCGTTCCGTTCCAAAATGAATCATTTGAAAAGGCAAGTTTCGTAAGGTACGACGGGTCGTTCGCAGGAATCGTAAAATCGTTTATAACCCACAATTTGCAGCTTGTCAAGTCGGTAACGTCGCCAGTTGGCAAATTATTGTGCAAGAGGGGTCCTGATAATTACCAGGGATAATGGCGTGTGCTTCCACGACAGCGTATTACAAAATGCATCGTTCCGTGAGAAATTCCTCGAAGCCGTAAAATCTGATAGAATAATTTGTTGCCGAGTAGCACAAGCGAGCGAAGGAACGTGGAAAAACTTAATAACCGCGCCATTCGAATGTGTTTACTCTCGTGACGGCTGATGAAACTCTTTTTAAACGGCTCGTTTCCCGAACGTCTGCTCAAACGCGAATCGCAATTTTTTTCTTTTTTTCTCCCTCTCTCTTTTCGCATTTGCCCGATGCACGAGAATCAAAACGAGAATCAAGCTAGAGCGTGTCTCTTCCGAGAATCCAAGTGCCCATGAAGGTGCAACATGCAGTAAGTGTAACACGGTCGTCGTAGCTTCTTGTTCGATTTGCATAAAGCAGATCTCTCTGAAGCAGAAACCTACGGGACGTCGATCACCAAGCGAGCCAAGCATCCGTGCAATCCATTAGGATCTATCTGATATTCTATTAAGATATCTCCGGTCTAGGTTGTGCAATCCGTTCGATCTGTTTCAATGGAAACGACACGATCGATCCATTGAATGTAAAGAGCACTGGTTGTCTGTTATACGTACACACGTTCGTGCGTGAACAATTTTTAATCAAAACGTGTTCGAATTACTCGAGCTTCAACGCCTTAAGATTCAATCTACGCACGGGATAATCAAACTTATCGATGAGACAGATATTACACGTAGGTGTGACAATCGAAAGAATGACAAAACGTCGTGTGCTTTAGGCGCTTTAGGCTCAGCAAGAAAGCGATTCGAATAATTCTACAATACGTACACAATCGCGAACTTAGCTGAACAAATTTTCTTTTTCTTGTGACAAGCAGAAATTGTATCCTTGTACATAGTCGTCAGTCTGTCAATGAAAGTACGACACGTTGAACGAGCATATATAGTAATTTATCGAATTACAAGACGTTGTCAAATATCCTCTTGACTGTTTCACATTATACTATTTAATCTTATCAACGTGCGTATCGATGCATTGCAACGTATTACTAATATTATCGACACGTTTCACGTCGAAATGCAATTTATTCGACGAATTTGTACGCGAGCGAGCAGGTTCGCGCGCTACCGAATGTTTTCCCCGCTCGTTTCTCACTTTTCAGCAACTTCGACCCTTCGGTCTTTATCCAACGCTGAATCTGTTCTATACCTGACGCGGCTCCGAGCGCGTGTGTGGCCTCGTCGTTATAGCCGCAGGTCGACAAAAAGCATCGTAAAGCGAGAAAGCACCGTGTAAAGATGCTGTCGAAACCTTCTGCCAACATTTTCCTCCTCGCGCCCAGGAACAATTCCCTCGCAGACGTTCGACCGATTTTACCCGTCCGTGGAATGTTTCGAAGCGTTTCGTTCCTCTTTGACGTTTAATCTGTAATGCCTGTCCGTGAACGATCTCGAAACGATTTCAAGCGTAATTCGTGCAAAACCCGAGGCGGTTCGGTGCGTCGTCGAATTCGGAGAAGAATGTCGCGCGGCGAAGAAGATTGCTCTCTCCGTACGCGGAGGCATTAAGGAGATACCTCAGGGTCAGCTTCGTTTCTTCAAATGGAATGTCGCGGTTTTTTGCCGTGCGGGGCGCGAAAGGGCCACTTTTAAGCGAAGTTCACTGCCTCCGCGGGCGCAAGGACATACAAAGCCATGCACCGTATCTCTTATCCCCTTCGATCTGATTCGTCCGTAAATCCAAC
Source organism: Melipona quadrifasciata (assembly GCA_001276565.1). NCBI lineage: Eukaryota > Metazoa > Arthropoda > Insecta > Hymenoptera > Apidae > Melipona > Melipona quadrifasciata. Next base: position 1,876,308 of record KQ435727.1, on the reverse strand, counting down.
CAGAATTCTTTGAAAAGAGAAAAGAAGTCTGCGAATAACCAGCTGGGATCTTAAAATCTTCATCCATCCTTCTCGACAGAGAAAAAGCTGTGCCTCTACTTTGTATTTTACATTCTTTTTGTTTTTTTACTTTCTGTAGCGGCCTAGGATTCCTCAACTACGAGTTTCGAACACTGACTAGCACAAGCCGCAAGCGTCGAGGTCCTACCGATCTCCGACATTAAGCAAAACAGTGTGCGGAACACCGCTAGGATTGGTGACCGTCCAGCCTAGCGGGTAGTTACAATAACAAGCGTCTGGGGTGTAAGGAGTCGACTGCCATCAGTCACTCCGAGACGAAACGCATCAACCAGCTTTCTCTCTCTCTTCCAACAACCTAAAATCCTTCCACCATGCATCTCTCTTACATCTTTCGCTCCTTCATTTCATTAGTTGTAATCGCATCAATCACTGTGTGTGAGTTATTAGCGACTTGGAATTAAATCTTGAAATTTATTATGAAGGTTGGACTGTCTAATCTTTAGGTTTAGGTCACAAAACTTGTGTCATGTTTAGTTGATTTGTCCGTTCGCATTGAAGTGAACGACAAGTTTCACTGTCAATTGAACTTTGCACAAATCACAAGTTGGAGGATCCTCTTTGTCGAGGAGATACTTTGTGTGGTTTTGTGTAGCCAAAGGATTACTCAAGGTAGAGATTAGAAATGAAATTAAAATACCCGTGTTAAAGGTTGATACTTCGCTGTGTGTCTAAAAATCGATGCCCCATTTCCTCGAAAACGGACCCCGATCTCATCCTCGAGCACGAGAACAAACCGTACGCGGCGAGAATCGATCGTACGCTTATCGTTCGATCGGCGAGATCGATACGCAAGCACGTACACGGTTGTGCGGCGCATTGTTTTTAGTTGCCGACACGGAGCACCCAGGTCGAACAATCGTGGCAATATACCGTTGCCTTGGCTACGCCTCGCCGTTTCTACTTCCTGTCGCTGCATAATGCCACGAATCGAACGACTTTAATAAAGACGCGAAATCGATTGTAGGAGGAGCGAGAGGGACTTGGGACGAAGGAGTCTCGCGGTTCGTACGCGCTCGAGGCGGGTGTGTTTTCTTTGTTCTCGTTCCCGGTGTATTATCGCCCGGCGAGATGCACGCCCTTGCGCTCGTGAGCAACGCGAGAAACGATCACGGACTAGTTTCTCGGACCTAATTAGCATCGGCAAATTCAGGTCTAGTTTCACGCCCGTCGGACAACGTGGGGTCGCGAACGCGGCCTAAAGGTGAAGCAGCCCTGGCCTAACGTATGCGCGCGTGACAAGATCCTCTTGCGAAGATAGCGATGAAAATTTGTCGCTTGGCCTGTGTGCGCGCGCCAGCCTGGTATTCTGGTCAGGGACACTCGCGCGCGCCGCGTGTACAACAGACGACGATAACGAAACCAGTTGTTCTCTTTCTCTCTGTGTGTGACTGTTTCGTCGCCGGCGATCCGTTGGTTCGCGGCTCGTAATTATTCCTAGGGTCGTTGCGAATCGACCCTCGAAGCGCGAGAGCGTGGATCTTGAGAAAATAGGTTCCGTCCTAGCTGAATCGTTCTTCTTCTCGAAGTCTTCCACATTTTTCTTCTCTCCCCGCTCGTCTCCACGGACAATGCACGATTCGACGACGTAACCGTGAAAATAACAGGTTCTTAATTTTCGAGGCAGCCAGAAGCCGGCAGTCACGAGCAAACCGGATCGCCGCGCCGAGGTTTGTTTAATACCTGCGTAATTTGAGCTCATTTCACCGAAGATGGATAGCTGTCTGGCTGGAGAGAGTCTGCGTGTCTCCTCGGCAAAAATTGATCGATTACCGCGCTTGTCCTCGATACGAAATCTTGTCAACCTCCGAGCACAGTGCGTCCTTTACCGATTTATCTAAGCTTTGACCGGAAAAATGAAAGCAGAAATTTCAAGAATTGACAGAGAAAGTAGGTTTCTGATCAAGTAACTAAATTTCTAGTCGATCCGCTCTTCGAACTTTTGCACAAATTTAGATCTTCGAGCAATCAAAGAAATCCAAACAGATCCAAAGCGTCGGAGACAATCGCCCGGCCATACTCGCAGTCAGACCAGAGTTAAGTTAAGCACCAAAACGAAGAAAGATCGCCGTGATAATTAGAGACGCTCGTGTTTCGAACGGCGGGGACACCGCGAAACGTGTTACGGAAGTGGGTACTACCGAGCGTCTCGCGCGTTGAAATTTTTGGACGGACGCCAGTCCAGCGATGCCGGATGTGGATGGAGCTTAAAGGCTGAGAAACCTGGCCCCGCTTTCAGGGAGCAACGTCCTACCTTCTCCTCGAAACGTAGTCGTACGCAGAGCGAAGCTGGTGCAGAGAAGGCACGGACGACTTAACAACAGGGAGAGACCGGCGAATGGACAAGGAGAAGAGACCAGTGAAGGTGGAGAGTTGTTCCATCGTGGTTTAAAGGAACGGCGAGAGAACGTATACCCACGGAGAGGGCTCCTCCGACAGGAGCCAGCCCCTGTGTCTATCCCCATCGAAGGGTCGAACTGTCACGATCGTGAGAAGATTTTTCTCTCCTCTCGCGTTCTCCTCTACCGGTCGTGATCTCTTTTCTTGTGCACTCCCTTGGTGATCGACGACAGCCACTCCGAGAGAGGCCAAGACGATGTTTGCCACGGGGAATTCGCGTTGGGGCTGCTGACTGGTTTCGTCGGCTATTTTCGCCGAATAATCACCGAGCCCAGATAGCCTCTCGTAGGATCTACGCGCGGATCTGGCTGAGATACGAGGAAAGGGCTCGGTCTAATTTACAAGATCCTGTTCGGCGAACGCGATAAAAACGCCTTTAAAAAGCGCTTTGAGCGGTCGACGGTGGTTTTTCTGTAAAGGCGGGTTTACGCAAGGGGCGAATTTTCCGTCCGTTCGTATCGTTCGATAGCGTTCGAGTTAAAATTAATAGGAATCGGTCCCCGAATCTTTTCACGTTTCTGTTTCCCTTTAATTTCGACCGGCCAGAAGAAGAGACCTCCCAGTCGTTGGAAAATACGATTCGATTGAAAACGACTCAAAGGACGTGTTCAGCGGAGGTTCGAAGCATTGGTCTTTCGTACTTTCGGTTCAATATTTTCTGAAACGTACAAAGAACGAAGACGTGAAATAGCTCTGTAACGACCGCGAGAGACTGAAGGGTCTCCCTTACAGAAACGTCGGAAAGTTTGGTTTGAAATTTTATTTGAAAGGTACGAATCGTAATTGATAAAAAGAGACTTTACTCGCGTAAAAGTATTCTATCTTCCTTCGAATATATCGCCAACGAATTATATATATATATATATATATAGTAATGTATATATATTACCTGAGAGAGAGAAAGAGACTCGGAGGAAGTTTCTTCGAGGCAATTTGCATGTCTCCGAAAATAGGCTCGACTGACAGGGCGGAACTTGCCGCGACCGTTTGGAAATACGAACGACACGAGTGAACGCGAAACACGTGAAACAGATACGAGAGACGGCGATTGCTTTCAGCCGGCTGTTTCTTATCGCGACGCGAGGTTTCCCGCTCCCAGGGTACCTGCCCAGATCTGTTATTAAATCGAGCATTAAAACGAGCGGCTGTCCGCCGTGTGATTTCTTACAACGAATCCGCGAAAGGTAGAGAGGGTAAAGTAATTCCTGGCGTAATTGGAAGACAAGTTCTCGCGGAGATTCGCGGGACGAGTGTACGGCAAAGTAGGCTAGAGAGATAAAACTTTAATCACTTAACCCCGTCGAGAGGTCGGAGGCACTTCTCCCTCCGAATTACGAGTGTTCCCTGGTATTTTAAACTCTTTCTCGAGACTAGAAACTCGGGCTTATCTCGACCCGCGTCTCCACAGACACTCGTTTTCGCGCGAACGGATCATCATACGGAGCAGTTTCATCGTTCCGACGAGAAATTCAACGATTCCTCGAACTGGATCGGCGCAGATCGACGAGAATTCCATCGACGCGAATGCGGGGAGAAAGAAAAGGGGGCGACGAGACGGCTGGGAGGCTCGTGTTCCCTCTGGTCGGTGGATCGATCGGTCGCCAGCCGGTCGAAAAATCTCGTTGTTGCCGCGAAATCGATTCATCTCGAGACGCCGAAGCACACCGGGATCGCTTTCAGCCTCGCAAAAAAGGTGTCTGTAAACAGCTGCAGCTGATGAGAAAGCCTCCTTTCTCCCGCTGAAACCTTACCAGGCGATTCGAACCAGATAACTCTCCCAGACCGCCTTCGGCCAAGTTCGCCAAAAAAAAAAAAAAAGACCAACGACCTTAGGTGTCGGTGACGTGTTCTTTGGTCTCTCGATCTCTCCCCCGAGCCGGAGCTCGAGATCGCGCTCGGTTACGAGCGTTCGAGTCTCGTCTTGCAAATCGCCGGTTCTTTCTTCAAATTGATGTGCCAGAGTTATAAATAAACGCACGTTGGAACGTGAATCTAAAAAATTGTCCGATAACACTGTCCGTAATTTTGCGTGGGAATTGGCGCTGATACGCGCGTAGCTAGGAAGGGTCGTCAGACGTCCTTTCGAAAACATCTCGACGAGAGACTACTAGTAGTCCAGGGCCAGGCTGGACCCTCGATACCGATTGGTAATTGTATCGAGCCTCGCGGACCGCCGGGTCCATCGGGGATGCATCATCGCGACGCCGTTCGTCGAGGGCCACGCACAAGCCCGGACCGCTGTAACTAGCGAACAATGCAAACAATCGATGCACCGTCGCGATTCATCTGCATTCAATCCGCCGTCGGTTCCTGAATTATTGTTCTCCGATGATCGATCCACCGCTCTCTCGACGCAACCCACCGCTCGAACCAACATGTTGCAACCGTTTCTGGCCCTGTGCGGCTCTTCCCTCTTCGGGCTTCGCCCTTTCTCTCTCTCTCTCTCTCCTCCTCCTCCTCCTCTCTTTCGACAACCGGCCAAGATTTGCCCGGATAGCGGAGCGGAGGAGGGGAAGAGCGCACACGAACGCGGACCAACAATTCGCCCGGCGAGATCAAATCTAGAATCGAGAAATTCTACGGGAATCGATTGTCATATTCGTCGCTCCCTCCCCTTTCCAACGGGACGTCGAGTGTCCCTCTTTGCGCGTAATTACGCCTCGAGGAACGGGGAATCGCGTAATTCCACGCGACGTTCGTAATTCTTGCAACCGTGATGTGTTACGCGTTACTTTGCGAAGCGGAAGCAGGTTTTCGACTCTCCGCGCGAAAAATCAAACGGTGTTGTCCCGAGCAGCGATAACTGCTCGTGCAACGAAGATTTATCGTGTCGAACGTACTTGACTCCAATTACGAGCGAGCAAGACGAGCTTGGTACGAGCGTTTCAATTGAAGGTGGCCAGATTCTCCGGCTTCGCGGTGTCACGGGTCAACTCGCCGTTGCGCGAGTATTACTGCTACTCTGCAGCTTCGCTCGACTTTTTCCAATGTGCTTCTCTGCTTAAAGGTTTACGTTAGCGTTAATAGACTATAGACTGTAGATTCTGAAAACATTCGTCATCACGTGGACTTTTATGAGCATTCAGAGATACAGATACTTGTCTTTACTTCGATCCTGTTTCTTTCATCATGTCCACGAAAATGTCTAATCGTTAGATGATAACTCTCAAGTTTCCTCAATCGTGTTTTCTACGAATTTGCCTAGAGATCCGCAGAGCCATTAGGAAGTCGCGACACGCGACTGGACAGGACTCGAGTCGATAAATAATTCTTGCCGGTATCTGTAGACGAGACTAAACAGTCTGAAGACAGTCGCCGATCGCCTGAATTATCCACGAGCCGATAGCACGAGACCGTGTCGACGATTCCTCCTGGCTAAGAAACTGACGGCGTTCGCCAGCTGAACCCGGTCGCGTGACTCCTTTTCTAACCAGTGTGTTTTCTACGATGGATAAGTGACGCGTTCACACACACACACACACACACACACACATGGTGATGTTTCGTCATCGAAAGGGGTGAAAAGCGGTTTCAGTACACTCACCGGTACGATATCCTGCGTTGCTCAGGTAAGCGGCGAACGAGTGCGGCTCGTGATCCCGTTGCCATTGGGGGCTGCTGCAGTTGTCGTTGTTCGTAAAGACCTCGTGATTGTGAACGTAACGGCCGGTCAGCAAGGAGCTCCTGCTCGGACAACACATAGGAGTGGTCACGTATGCGTGTCTCAGCTCGGCTCCCTCGTCCCTTATTCGCCTTAGGGTCCGTGGCATGAAGTTCAGCGAACCTGAGGGATTGGACCAACCGCAACACACGATCAGAAGGAGCGTTCGACAGAGAGCTCTTCGAGCGAGGATCCAAGGATAGATAGGGGGGAATCTTTCTTTCACCGGAGAGAAGCCGGGCTACGGTTTTCGGAGAAACACCGGCTCGCGAATTGAATTTGATTCTTTCTCTTTTTTTCTTTTTTTTAATAACCGTTGTTTCTTTCTTCTTTGGGTTGGATTTAAATCTGTTAGGTCTAATACATTTTATGAAAATAGACACGATTATTGGCTGAAAGTTTCGCGCGGTACGTTTGCCATTAACGGGTTCAGAAAATGGAGATAAAAACGATATCGCTCGGAAACGAACAAGAATTATGGTAGCGATAACAGGTAGAAACGCGTAGAAGTCACAATGAGTCATGGTTTTTCCAGACTTGGTCGATAGTATACGCTTAAACAAAGTGCTCGTGTAGGTCTGGCAGTTGCGAGAGAAGAAAAAGTAGCGACAGAGACGTAAAGAGAAGCGAGACTAACCGAGTTCTACATCTTGATCGTCCGTCAGAATCAGCACTATGTTTGGCTTCCTCTCTCTGGGCTGCTGGTACGGCAGATAGGGCGAGTTTGACTGCGAATTGTAATTGTTGTTGCCGCCGTTGTAATTAGACTTGTGAAGGGAACCACCACGACGCTGGCCGCCGCCGTAAACGACGTCATCGACAGGGGCGTCCGCGTCCGTTCGCCTGGCATTGACACCCAACAACAACAGCAGCGCCAAAAACTGCAGTAACTTCCTCATGGTAGTTGGTC
>KQ435727.1:1858023-1868415 GCA_001276565.1 Melipona quadrifasciata | reverse complement strand
TCTATTACTGACTTGGCCCCCTTAACATTTTCCGTAATTTTCCACGAGTGCCATCGAAATGGCAATCATTGCGTACTGTTAACTTGATGCTTTTAGAAGGCATTTAAAAGGCTCAAGCGCGACTCTCTAATATCTTTCATAATTTTCTATAAATGCTTCTTTTATATCCAAGTAGAAAATAACGGAATTTGATGCAATTAAATGGCAATGTCGTGAAAATTACGTAGATAAAAAGCTGGTTTCGTTTCAAAAATTCACGTTGAAACGTGCGAAATCTGTTTCCTTTTACCCCCGCTTCAACCTCTACCGAACGGTCGAAGACGCGACGTGATCCCCGTAACTAAAGAGTGAAGGACGAATGGCGAAGGAGAGGAGCAGAGAGACGCGGCGAAGGTCTTGCCTCGGCAAGACGAAAGACGAAAGAGACGTAAAAAAGGAACGGACGCGACCTAACCGGAGGTACGGGGCCGCGCGTACATCGCGCGACCATAATCGGACAGTTGGGGTTTTATGGCAACCCTCGGTCGCATTCCACCCGCGGCAGATCGACCGCCTCGTAAATAGTCGTTAGCACCTGAATTATCCCGCGCTTCGTACGGCGACTCAGACGGCTTAAATCAACGCCGCTTCTTCTCGAGCTCCGCGATACTTCTCAAGATGGCGGGGACAGTTACCGCGGCTGGTGGTATATCCAGCATGATGGATGTTGCCGCGCGAACGTGCGCCGAGCTGGATATTGAATTATCTAGGGGAAACATTGAACACCTGTGCTTGATCACTCTCTAACGCGGACGGGTCGATCGTTCTTCCCTCGATACTTCACGCGGCAGAGGTAGAGTTATTCGAGTCGTTCCAGCTTCGACGTTCAATATCGAACTTTGCGATAATCGAGTCCGTGACGTATGTTAACGAAAATTATACAAAATAAGCGACGATATAGTTTTCAGAAATAAAAAAAGCGTAACGTGGAATATAGAGTTACCTTCCTGTAAAAAACTATGATGATTAACATACGCGTGAGTGATGTAAATCGTTTAGAACTTGTTCACGATCGAAATGACCGATCGCGTCGATTATTTTCGTGTATTGTGGGCAGAGGAGATATTTCAGGATCTCTTCATTTCTCTCTCTCTCTCTTTTTTAAAGAGATCTGCGATCAAACAGCGTGAAAGAATGAAAGATGGAGGTTTTAGGCCAGGAAGTGGAATATGGATGCGGATAACTGAGCGGCGAGTGAATTTACGATGCGGTTCGAACGGGTTCCCACGGATCTCGTGGAAACGACGCGCGCGTGCGAGAGAGAGAGAGAGAGAGAGAGAGACTTTTTCGCGACGATCGCTGGTATTCGCCTCGCGATCTTTTTCCACTCCCTCTATTCTCGACCTATTTCCGAGAAAGTGCCGCCTTTTATTAAATTTCTCGATACGTGCCCACTCCTGGTCTCCGTGTTACCACTACGCGGCTCGAATAGGGAACGGTCCACTCCTTATTGTTGCTCCACCTTGCCGAAAAACTTTCGCCATTGTGCCGGGCAGGGCGATAATAATTTCGCCTTTGATTCACCGCGATGATATTAAACGTAGTATATCAAGCTAAATCCTCCGTGTATATTTATACGAGCCGCGCGGTTGAGGAAATGACTCGAATAAGTACTTGGCGTAAAGTTCACGGCAAGTCTGCGCGCGATGCCTATATAGACCGGAGAAAGCGAGACTTCATCTCTACCGCGGCCATCTGGCGAGCGATACATCACGGCCCAGCAACAGTTTCGCGCGCGAGAAAAAGGGCAATGCAAGAAATTCCGCGAGACGTCGGCCATCCGTTTCTACGTGACCATCTTTGCGTCTTTCATTACGAAAGAATCCTCTTCGGAGACAGTGTCCATGAATCGCTAATTAGCGAAAAGAGTTCGCAAGTTGGAAAGTGGCTGGAATGCTGACTGATTGAAGAGAGATAGAGTTGGAGAGTGGGTCTCTGAAATATGTAACATGCCCCTCTGACTCTCTTGACGATACTCCTCGTGGGATCTGTCGGAAGGACATCCCTGTCGCGACGGATTACGTAATTTATCATCTTGGTAATTGGTAATGGCTGTGTGTGGACATCGATTAATTTGCGAGAAAAGTCCCTGGGGGGGAGGAAGAAGGGAACTAACGTGTCGGAAGGGTCATTCTTTCTGCACGTCGAATTCCATCCAGATGCTAGTCCAAAATTTTTCGTACAACGACTAGATACAGAGGGAAGAGTTTTATCGACTAATTCACATCGAGAAGGTTTCCTCACGCGAGGAAAGCAAATGCTGCGTGTGTGAGAGGCTGTGTGGCCTAGTTAATTGCTTCGAAGCATCGGTACAAAGAAACGTTTCAATAAATTCGTTTGTCTAAAATTTGAGAATCAACCTTGCGTAACAGTACGACACTGGTTACGATGAGGCATCTACTCTGTTTCTTGTTCATTGGTTTTTTTTTTTTCTTTTTTCTTGGATTGTCGGTACATGTTCCAGCGTTCTCCAACGCATGGCAAAACACATCGAGCGCAACAGTTCATTCACCAAACTCCATGTAGCCTCGGTTGTCTGGCAGGGTTCGTGCGCGACCAAAGCTCGACAGAGCTCGGCTAAGAATAGTAAAACAATAATCCCTCCGTTTGTTTCGCAACCACGGCAATTGAGCAACTGCATTGCCTCGCGCCGAGACGTAACCGGCGACATGCAGTCGCAGAGGCAGGAAATGAGTCCAGAATTTTTGAGAGAGAAACTCGCTGCTCGAACCACTCGAAATCGTGGGCACGTCGCGGTAAACGTGCGAACTGGAGGATCATTTTGTCGTCGAGAAATCCGTTCGCTCGCGTCATATAGTTTGACAAATGGTTTAAACTCCATAAAGTTGGAGAGAAGAAAACAATTACGGAATCTTGAAATTTCTTCTCGCAACAACACGAACGTTGCTGCTCGACGAATTGATCTAGACTCGAAAGTGACACGCGCGTTTGCTCTTCCTCGAGCGATTCTTACTGGAACAGAGCAGCGTTACACGCGTTGGCTCGTTCGCATTCGATTCGCGTCGTGCCGCGCTTTGTACGTACGCGTAGTCTTCCTCGTTTCCACGCGCTGCGTATAGAGTCACGTTCGATGTTCCTCTCGACGGCGGGCCGAGAGTCGCTAACATCGGGAGCGTAATTTACGTACGCGCAATCACGCTGAAAGCTGGCGTGGGTGGCCTGCGGATGGCAGAGGCCATCGACAGATGCGCGCTGTATACGGGCGGAGTAGGTCGCAGGTAAAACGGATGTTACGTATTATTCCGTTGCCCGTGAATGTAGACCTGCGACGCGACACGTTCCAAGACGGCGCGGAGTGTAGGTCGACCATCTCGTCTGTAGGTCGCCACGCTCCTCCGAGAGGATCCTCCCGCTGAATATTCATTCTCGAGAATACGAGACGGCGAGACGCGTGGGAAGTGTCACGAAATTTACGGGCAACTAAACGATGCTGCGCCGTTGATCACGATAACGATCGCGCAACGACCCGGAGGAGGTACGACACCACGGATCGCTCGGGACGCGAGCGAAAATCACGTAACTGGCCAGAGTACGATCTCTCACCCGCGGGGAATCCATGTGTACGCGAACGAATGAACGAAATCATTCGGTGACTGTGGTGGTTGCGGAATCGGAAATTGCTGCATCTTGCTCCGCAAATTGTAATGTCAGAATTCGTCCCTGTTTCGCGCAACAAACGGCGTGTTCAGAAGAAACGTAACTGAGGATATTTGCGATTGAAGCGCAACGAAATTTGTCTGTAGATTTTTGTCTAGCGTTGCAAGTACGGAACAGTGTCAACAAGATCAAATTGAAAAATGCACGGAGAAACACTCGATAAGTCTTGAACTTGATCTTGATCTTCCTTGCGATCCTGTAAAACTTTTATTCTTCTATTCAGAATAGAATCGTCCGTAATATCCATAATATCAATTACTTAATAGAATGTTGAAAGAACGGATCAGAATATAATTCAGTGGAACAGATTGATTCACTGTTGATGCAACGGAATCGTTCGTGGGATCCTTTAACACACGAGAGAAATCTCTCCGCGTAGGCCCGTGAAGCTACGCGAACGGTTGTACGGTTTCAATCATCGAAACGTAAATGAGAATTCGCACACGTGTTTCATACGTGCGATAATCGCGGCTGTTCACCGACTTGTTATTTGCTGGACGAGCCGCGGCCAATTGCAAACCGCAGATGGTCTAATCCGCGTCTCGACGTTACCAGAACTCAAACGATCTTTCCTTCCACCAGGCCTATCATCAGACCCTGTCGATTGAGATTATCCAGCGAACGGCGGGAATATCTTGTCCGCCTCGGATCTGCTAACAGCGGGGAATCGTAATAACGCCGATCGAAACGACTCCTAACGCGAAACACCGAGAGGAGAGAGCGACTCATTCCACAGTCTCGAGTCCTACTTCGTTGCCTTCTCGTTTGCGAAGCTTCCTTATTAGTAGAGCCCTTTGAATTATACAACATTCGTTGATACAACCTGGATGTGTCTACGTGTCGTTTTTTTTTTTTTTTTTTTTTCCCCTCTTAAACCACTCACCATTAGCGCGACTTGTCTAAGTATAATTTCTTCATATTCTTTATAACGTAGACGATGGAAAATACAAGCTTGTTGCAAATTAAAAAGGAGAAAATGTTTTATCAGAAAAATCTGTCCACAATTCGCCGTCAAAAAATTTCGCGCGATTTTCGTTTCAATCTCGCGCTAAAGGCTTTTTTATGACGTTAAAATCCTTTTTTCTGGTTGAAGCGAGAGCGGAATTGAGTTAGAAAAAAAAAAAAAGAAAGAGAGAGAATTGGAGGACGATTAATGGAGGAATCGGCGCGATATCCAAGCGGACGCAGGAAACGGCCATCACACGCGAGTGCGTGTCGCAGCGCGCGCGTGGATGTGCGATGTGGGACAGGAAGTTTCCCTTCTGTTCGAATATTCCGTCGAACGCGACGCTGAATATCGTTAGAATTCTCGCGGATGCAGTCGTCACGTGACGCAAATTTCTGTCACGTTGTATCGCAAGGACAAGCATTCGGAAAGGGGACTTTCTCTTAAAAGTGTGATTACGGTTATGCAATGTACAGTTACATCTCAAACTATGCCAGAATGCAAATTTCCGACCAGCAGTAAGATAATAATGATAATTCGAAGTTAACAAACGCAGGATGACAGTAATTTCGTCCGACCAAGTGTCAAGATGTTTCTGCGCGATGTGTAGAGGACCGTGAAAATAGTCTGCTCTGATTTCCAAACTGTTGGTTTCTGTTTCGAAACCGGTTGAAATTCGTCTTTTTGGGGGTGGCTGGCAACGCTCAAAGGCTCGTTGGACTCGTTCGTCGGACATGTGGCCACCAGACCCGCGGAAGCACGTCTGCGAAGTGTTTGACACATATTCGAGAGCTTCGCGTACCGTAGGTCGTTTACTCGTTGGAAAAAACGAGTCTTGGTCTCGACGAACGAAGAACGTACGTTGTACGTTCTATTGTACGTGGGAGACGAATCTCGTAGCAACGAACCTAGACGTCTCCGTTGGAAATAAAAATGCTTTACGACCCGGAGACTCGTTCCGAACGCAGCGAAAACGCTCCGCTATTTCAATTGTGCCCAAGTCGATATATTTGTATGATATATATATACATTCTACGTTCTATTCAAACGTACCACGTTCCACCTTCGTTCGCAGTTTCCCCCTGTCGATTTTAAGTTCGTCTTTACAACTCCCCCACATCTCGAGAAACCGAGGACTACAGCGAACAAGTCGGTTACGCGTTACTACGTGCGAGTTTGATACATTCGCGGGGTGGTACTAATACGCGGAGAACCAGTATTTCTGCATCGTACCGGGCGTGCAATGGGATCGGGCGAGAATATTCAAACGAGCCTGCCTGCCTGCCTGCCTGCCTGCCTGAACGAATGGCACAATTCGATACGCAGAGATCGGACGGACTCCGAGCAAGACGGCAGACACGAACGGCGGATAATCGTCGATTTCCTTTGCTCGAACGTCCCTCGAACGATGAAAATCCGCGATTTTTTACGGCTGGCACGCAATTACCGGTCGCGCAACAATTCCAATTCCGCGTGGTCGATCGACGAGTTTTCGACGGGTCATTGTCTTCGAATTGATCTTCGGATGTTCGTGCTGCGCGTTCAACGACTTGGATGCAGGTACGAGCGGAGAACAGATCCAATCCGGCACGATCGATGAACACGGACGTGCACGATCGTGTTGCGTAAAGCCGAAACGCGCGGCTGCACGCCGCTCTGCCACATTATCTGATTGCGCTGAATTCAATCCGCGTTCGTTCCTACTGTTCTCCATTCCAGGAAGTGACGTCAGAGATCGCGTATCGCCACGGTGCTTGATCGCAATTTACGCGCTGCTTTGACCCATCTCCACTTTCGGTTTTTCAGTACAGTATTCAGTTGGGCATTAAACGTACAACTCTCGGGGATCAAATCTCGGTCTTCAGATTATGTTTAATTTCATTTTCGTACAATTACGCGATTAACGTTAAAAAGACTTTGATACTTCATTTATTTTCATAGAAACTTTGCACAAGTTCATACGTGGCGAATTAAAATGAAATATTTAAACTCGCGCAATTTCGTGAAAGAAGATCTACTTGATCTTATTTTAAAGCCTCTCCTCTGACGATCGTGAGTTAGTTTTTCTCAAAGATGATTTTACGTCGTGTAATAAATAAAAAACTTTTCTTTTGAAAATTGTAAAAATTCAAACGCACGTGGAAATATTAAAAAACTTTTTCCACGAGTGGACCTACTGTCGTCTCGGAGATTGAAATCTTCTCTTTGCGACGAGAAATTCTCTCTTGAAATTCGCTGTACGATTTTTCGCAACTCGGAATGTCAGGATTTCTTGAATTTTCGTTCAATAAAACGGCGAGAAAATAACAACAGGTTTTAGGAGGCTTTAATCTTCAAACTCTAGCTGCGAAAAAAATTTGTTTTCGCGTATCTTTTTTGCAAAAGCCAAAAGGATTAATTAAGAAGCCTCAGAAGCCGTCAAAAGACACACGTTCGTTCTTCGTCGATTCGATGAAAGGGAACATTAAAACAATTAACGTAACATTCGTATTCGCGATGCGCGTTCCCACGTGTGTGCTCACTGTGGTGATTGTTTATTGCGCTGTCGCGCGATTTAATTCGCAGCGTGGCAAGCGAGACAACAATTACTCATCATTTGTCTCGGTGCTCTCGGATCTTCGGCCATTTGCATTTATTAATATAATGAGCGGGACCGAGAGTAGTCGGCACGATCAGAGGAACAGAGATTTAATCGTGGCTCTGGATGATTGTAACATTATTAGTTCCGAGAATTCGTTCATTTCGGTCTGGCTCTTATGTCACCCGGCTGAAAGGAGAATCACGCGACATTAACGCGACCCACGTCGCGTTACTTCTCCCCCTCCCCCTCGCCCCCCTCCGCGACTTTTCACTCAAGCACCGCTCTCGCGGTTATATAAATAACCGCGGAATTGCAAACACGTTGCAATCTCCGTTTATAGAAATTTACATTTATTCAAATTTCACGCTCGTGCACGTCAACGCGAGCGCGTGTTTCATTTCTTTCTTTTTTTTTTCCGCAATTGAGAGAATCACTTCACGCGATCGCGTCGTCACAGTGAAGAGTTCGCAAGTCTGGTATTACTTGCAAGTTTGTCCAGCAACCTCACTTACTCGTCATACTTCAGAGAAAGATTCAGAGGGAAATAGAGAAGAGTCACTGACCAATTACCAAATATCGTTACGCGGTGAAAGCACGGATACGTACGATACCTTGCACTTCAAAAGAAAAACCATAACGCTCGGTTGTCGAAAAAAATAAACGGAGGGTGAAGAGCCCGGGACAGGAGGGTTCCGGGAAGCGTGAAAATGAGAAAGAACGAAGGTAGACCGGCTCGACGCCACCTCGTCGGCCAGTTATTGTTCTCGGGACGAAGAGGCCAGGAGATTTCGAGGGGAAGATCTCCGCGAGGGGAGGTCGCGACGGGATCGAGATCGTATCGTCGCGTACGCCTCTCCGCGGAAGGAACGAAGGACGGATCGCAAGATTGAATGAAAGCTGCGCGCGGTTCCTCGCTGCGAGGGGTTCGAGATGACAAAAAGAAAAAAAAAAAAAAGAAAAAAACCGGCGAGTTTCAGCCGACTAAACACATCCGTGGTGTGTGAGATGAATCAGAAATTTTTCGAGAAGTGGATCGGGGAGGGAAACGAGGATACGTCGACTTAATTGCCAACCGTAATCTCCAGGAGTGCTACTGCTCCTGCTGTTCCTCGTTCTCTCCGTCTTCGCCATCTCGCGCGTGTATCTCGCTCCTGCGGCCGAAAGGAAACTCGAGTAACGATGTTCCTTTTCCTTCGATCCTCGAACTTCCCTTTACGTAACACGATCGATGATAACGTTGCTCGCGTGTACGCGTGTACGGGAGAACTTACTTTGCGGAGATCGCGGTTTCGAACCGTGTATTTGAATTGAGCCTGATTTGTTCTCAATGTTATTTACTTTGAGGCAAATCAAGTAAAATTTAATGTTTTTTATTTATTTATTTATTATTCTTATCATATAGTCCATTTTATTTTATTTCTTTTTTTTTTTTTTTAAGTGATTTAATTTTTCTGTTTCGACAGTGTACACAGTTTTCCTTGCGTATGAGGCATTAAGATGTGTAGCTTTCCATAAAATCTGGAGAGAGATTCTCCAAATCTAACGTGTTTTTTTTTTTTTTTGTTGCTTGTTTGAAATCTTCCGCTGTGCAAACTAGTGACGTACGTAAAGAACGTAGATGGGTTATGTACGAATTTATAGAACACGTCTCTACAACTCCACGAGAAAAGTTTGCGCCACTGTTTAATAACAATCGAAAGTCACATATAGAGTTTTACAGTAAATTTGCGAGATACGGGTTCAGAGGATTAAAATACACGCGAACAAGTATGAAATGGTCGCGCCGATATAAATGTCGCGTCAAATATCTTCTAATTTCCGAGTCATCTTTTATTTCACTGTCAAAATGTTTAATATACGACACGAAAAGTTTCTACAAACGTTCGAACGCTTTCGCGAGCGATTGCACGTTCGTGTGATTGCATATTACGAACGAACACGTGTACAATTACCTACTTGGTGTCGGAGAAACATTCGAGATTATAATCACCGGGGGAAAAAAACAAAGAGAGAGAGAGAGAGAGAAAGAGAGAGAGAACTGAAAAAGTCGCGGTTCGATGCAGTGGATAACGCACAATTAGCGACACGCAATTAACGAGGAGAAAAGGGTGGCAGTCGGCGCGCGCGGCTGTTTACTCGCATGCGTGCGCGTTGCAGCGTCGAAGGGTGAAGCTCGCCGAGGGAGAAAGAGTGAAAGACAAAGTTGACAGACGGGGGCCGTAGCGAAGGCAGACGAGCCGAAGGGTGAAAGGAGAGAACGAATCTCGGCAAGACGAGGAGAGCCGAGAGGCGACCAGGGAGAATGCTAGACTGCTTGGCGGCTGCTTTATCAACCCACGCATTCGAGTCCCTGCGTTTTAACTTCTAACGCGCGAATATATCGCGGACGTTTCCTCGGTTTCCTTCTCCGGCATCTTCTCCCGGCTTCCTCCCGGCTTCAGAAGCGTCGTGAAACTTTTTCGCTCGTTACTCGGTTGAAAGTATGAAAATGGTAAAAGTGTAAGGAACTTGTAATTTTCGCAAAGGCTCGAAGAAAACTAAAGGAGAAAAAGAACACGGCACAACACGAGTCACGTTTAATCGTTTAAGTGCTCGCGTGCACTTGTTAGCAAAGAATCGTTTCGTCCAGTACGTACGTCGAACGCGAGCCGAGCGAATTCATTTATCACCGCGCGGGAACCGTGCAATTACACTTGGTTATCAACGATTCCGTTTCGAAAGATCGTAATTCGGGGGACGTAAATTGCAACGAGCCGAAGGCAGCGCGCGTGGCTTAACAACGCTGTAAATTTCTGCGGATTTTTTGTTGCTGGGCCACGTCGACGCTCGGTATCGCGACGGTAAGCTGGCTTTTTTAACTTTCGCTCCGATTAATATTCCCGGTGTATATACGGGCGGCGTGATAACGGCGCGGAGCACGTGGCCGCGAGATAATATTTCTTCTCGCTGGCAACAGACCCGTTACTCCTCCTTGCGTCGCCTTGCCTTCGTCCTTCCCGCTAATTAACATACCGCGAAACGGCCGTTTTTATCAACATTTTTCCAGCCAGTCAATCCGCCTCCGTTTAATTGCTGTACACCTGTACGCATGTGGCAAAGGTCCGTAGTCCTTTTCGCGTTCACCGACCACCGAATGACTGAACACCAC
>KQ435727.1:1826283-1849539 GCA_001276565.1 Melipona quadrifasciata | reverse complement strand
GAGATCTACGAGAGTTTAGAGCTTTCGGTTAACGTTGGCTATCATCCAGTCTGACGAGCGCGAATGAAGTAAGATGGAAGCAAAACTGGATGGAGAGACATCCGAGGAGATACGACTGGAGAAACGAGTTCAAGTTTACCACTTGATACAATCGTCTGAAACTAGCTATAGTCAATTATATCGATCCGTAAATAATTTCCGTCTTTGGAAGCAACGACGCATCTTGACTCGTCAGATTCTGGGTTCTGAACCCGTTGGCTCTCATAGTCAATCTTATTGCAACAATGCGATAAGTGATAGGTGATTATTTATTTCGAGTTTTTAAAACGCAATTTACACTCGCGTCCAGCTGCAGCACGTTTGTGTAAAAGTTTGATTGAAAAACGCCAATAGAAACGTCAATAGAAAGAATGTTGTTTTCCTATATAAGATAACGGAAGACAGTGAGAGTACGGTAAGAGTGCAACGAAAAATAATTTCAAAACTTGGCCAACCGCCATACTCCCCTGATCTTGCGCCAAAATACCTCGACGGGGAAAAACGACATCCAAGTTCGAGATTCTGACAAAAACGTTTTTGCTGAATTCGGCTATTTGCTGATTGACATTACGGATTGGGATATAATCTCAGTCTTGACGATAAATAAAGTCAGTTTTACTGAAACGGAAATCATTTGCGACTCAACCATGCTACGAAATCCGTATAATCAGCCAAGTGCAATCCTGAAACGCCGTATCCATTCAGCTTAAGCGTGAGTTAACCGACCGTCAATTTGTATCAACATTCCGGATGGCTGGTGAAATCGCGAAAAAAACATGGAGAGCCGCGCGATCGTTGTATCCAGAAATTGCGATGTGAAATCTCGATCGCCGCCGGCGGTTACTTCGAGAACCGCGTGCGGGAAGCGCGTCACGTCGGATCTCATTAGCCGATTCGAAAACGACGAGCGGAGGACCTGGTTTCCAGTCTTAACTCGGCTCGACTAACGCTAGCCCATCTAGATGTAAATACGAGCTGGCAGCGCGCGTTCCTCGCGCCTGGACGTTCAGAGAGGCTGGGGCCTAATCGAAAAGCTTTTACCTTTGAAGCGACCGTGTCCGCGCAGCGGCTTTTATTCGCGCACCAGGCGCAACGTGGCCGCTGATACGCGCGAATTGGAAACGTTTCACGGTGCAATGACCCTACGACTATGTCGGCGTGGCCACGCATTACGACAGAGAGAAAGAGAGAGAGAAAGAGAGAGAGAAAGAGAGAGAGAGAGAGAGAGTGTGCAATTTGACCGCTTCTCGCCTGTTAGGAGCAACACTGTTGCGATCCGCTGCAACTGGAATGCTATGACGGACGAGACGCGTGGATTAAATTAGGTAATACGCTCAGACGCGGAGCGCGAGTTTGTCGCACGCTAACTCCGATCGCGAGTCCCTCGGTAATTTAACCACTTGGCTTCGTTGAGTTAGAAGCGCGCGCAAAAATCTCGCTCCTCCGGCTAGGATCGCAGATGCCAGCCTCTCGAGGGACGAGAGGGGAAATTTCTAAATTTTCCTCACCATTTCGCCGCGACTTCATCCTAAAAGTGTTCGATCGAATTATTTTCCGATGCTTTGAAATAGAATCTTCTTTGAATTTCCAATTTTTCAAATAGAATTCCAACTTTCTTCAAGAGATTGACAGTTGTATCTGTCTAGACGGTCTTTTTCCGAGTTGCAACGGATCAAGAAAGGTTCTTTCAATTTCTTGTCGAGTAGAAAAGAATAAAGAAAAAAAAAAAGCTCGTCTCGACGGCTAAAGTGTATTGTGTATTTTTAATCCGGCGCTCGTGATGAAAGGGTTAAACAAAATTACGACGCTCGATCCCCAAGGAGCATTTACAATTTACTTTCGTAAGAGTTTCCTAGAAGGAAACGATACGTCACGAGCTACGAGGAAATGACATTCGTTGCCCCATGAGTGCGTTTGCTACCGATCCATATTGAAGGAACACGGTGGCAATATCTACGTTTAATAGAGGCATAAAGATTGGATAAAAGCGTAAAACCGAAGCGCGAGTTCGATACGAGGATGTTATATAGTCGACAGGTACGATAAATCTACGCGTACACCGCGCCAACCTAAATAGATACGGGGGGCACTTGGAAAAATTTCCGAGTCCTATCGAGCGCGCGCGGAGTACGGGCTGTACAAGCTGTCTGGCGTTGCGGAAGATTAACGCCTTAATTTACCTCGCCGCGAACCAAGCAGAATTCTGCTTGGGTTCAAGTTTGGCTGGTTATCGGTTGTAGACTGAACAATTTTTACGTTCTATAAATAGACTCTTACGACTGCACTGTGACACCAGAACGGTAGATCTCTGTTCATTGGCACGAAATACGCGTTTGCGAAATCGATGCATCGCGAGGTATAATTTATCAATTGAAACAGAACTTGAAACGAAACTGTTCCTTTACCGACTGAGCGAACCACACGCAGTCAATTACAACTGCAATTTATCATCGCGAGCCAAGGGGGTCCAAACAAACTCCCGCTGATTAGACGCGCAAACTCCTAAGAATTACGGCCATTTGCGAAAATCAAAGCTAACGAGAAGAACGAAGAAACTGCAGTTACACAATTTTGCAAACCGCGTGTCGCTCGCTCGTGCTTGTGCATCGTAGCCCGCGCTTTTTTCATCTCCGGTACGCGCGAGTTCTGGTTTCAATAATCATACGTATGACTTTAATCTCTCGAGCTCGGCGATCGAAGGGAACGAAGAAAGATGGAAAAAGAGGGAGAAAGAGAGAAACGCGAATACCGGGGAGATCGACCGGGCAGATCGTGGGAAAATTGAACGTTGGCGAGGAGCAGGGATGCAACGACGTTCTGGATAGCACGGTGGAATGTACCCGCCGGCTCGCGGTGCACTGCGATTTCTTGCTCGTGCGAGGGAACTTTCGTGACACGGTGAATTCCGCGGACCATGAGGAGAGACACCGTAACGCGTGTACGTGCGTGTCGAGGTGCCGTGGGAATGCGTTTTCATTCGAGAACGAGAGAAAATCGAATTATCCGCCATCAGCCTGAGAACCAAAAAACAACCACGAACAATAGGAAATCCTGGCGTCCAACCAGATACGTACACGCAGACGAGCGACGAGTCATCAACGAACGCAGAAATTCCAAGGATTTGATCAACTATTTGCTTCACGATTTAATGAAACGGGATTTTGGATTAAGACACGCTGTTTAATTTTTAATTGCTATTACATATGTTTACATGCGTTTTTTCATACTGTATAAAATTTATAGTTTTAATCTATAATATAATTTAACAATAAGCATACCAAATATGCTCAGTATATTCTTCAACTAGAATACAGGTTATGTTATAATAAGTTAAATTATTATCATTAGAGGGCAATGTTTATTAAATTTGACAAAAACTTATTACTTATGTATTCTTTGCCGTTATTCATTCATCCACTTAGGTTCTATAATTTTGCTCAAAAATTCTCCTTCTTAAACTTTTATAAACTGTCCACTGTTCTGATAATCTTTTGCATCGTACCTTGGTCGAACTACCATGTACAAATTACTAGATACTCTTCGACAATATTGGAATATTCTGTTTGGTCCTTGACGGATTAATTACCTCGGAAAAGAGGGCGAGAGAGAGGGAAAGGATAATTACTCGTGTGATTCAAATTTATTCAAACATGATCGCACCTTGGCAATTTTTCATCAGAGAAAACGCATGGCCGGAAGCTACGGGACTCTGTGAGACCCGAGCTGGCCGAGCGTCACGAATCAACGTTCGATCGGACGGGCCGGTGTAAAAAGAAAGGGCGTGAAATGTGGAAATCCAATTAAGATTCCTCGCGGTACCACCCAACGCGGCTGACCGTGCTCGGCATTAATCAGCGAAACGCGTATCGTTTAACACACGTCTAATAACCGCGTTCCTGCGTCGCCCGCTCGATCCTAACGCATAAATAAACTTCGCCACGTTTACGACACCCGTGCGCTCCCTCTTCGAGAGCCGACTTCTCTCGTTGCGCGTATACACGCGTGTAATTCAAACTGTTTGCACCATGTTCTCTCGCCTCTCCCACGCGCGAGAAAGGGAGAACAAAAGAAGTCGGAGAACAATCGTTTCTAATCGATCTTGAAGGAGCCGTTTATCACGTAGCTATACACACACAGGTGATAGAAAAAAAGGTATTCACAACTTCTACAGTAGATAATAGTCGTCAGTCAAATGCTGGAAAAAAGAAGTTCTAACAAACGTGGATTGGAAAATTAATTTAACTGGAGCTTTGGCGCTGTTCTAAAGCCACATTTGTATTTTTTCGTCTTCTAGCACACGAATGATACAAAAGTTTCCAAACTGGGAAAGTTGGACCCGATTGTTCATAACTTTGTAAATATTAATTTTTCGAACCACGTTTATTAAAATTTTTTGCAGCATGAATCCTTTTTCTTTTTTTATCACCAACAGAGAGTTTATCCCAATTATAACTGGCTAGTTCGTGATGTCTCCTCTCTCTGTACTGCAAACAATTGCCCTTTATTTGTGTGCTGCGCTGGCATCGGTGGCTGTCCGTAAATCATTTCTGCGTCGAACGGTTTGCCAAAGCAATTACAGATAATACCATCCGGCGCGGTTGTGCTTTCGGACACATGGTTGGACCTTCGTGCGCGGGAAAATCTATGTATTCCGCTTAGTCGGGACATCTCCTTTCATTGGAATAATTTGTTCCTTTCACTGTGACCCAAATATCCAGTTGCGCGAATCGAGCGCGAGCTTCCAGCTTTCCGACAAAATAACAAAATTGTTTCGTCACTTTCCGCACTGCTGTAAATTTCAAGTTACTTCCAGGAGAGATCCAGGTTTAAAGGTGTCCGCGAACTTTCCAGCGGGAGTGAAATTGAAAAATTGACGAGATGCACCTGCTCTGCACTGTTGAAAGACTGAAACGTGGCAAACCGGTCACGTTCACGGTCGCGGGTTTTCACATTTAGACACGGTCGAGAAATTTCGAGCGGAATTTCGATTTGTTAAGCGCGACGGCCGCTTTAATGATCGATCCCGACAGCGAGAACCAAAGCGCACGAGACTCTTGGGCCGTGAGTTATGCAGCCAAGTATCGTATCGCGGCTTGAGTAACGTCGCGTGTATCCGATGAATATTGCAAGTTGGCAGCTCGACGAAAGGGAGGATTCCGGCGTGTCACCGTCGAGACCCACGGTCGACGTTGATTTACAACCACCGTCGGGCTGCCACTCAGCCGTGATTTCTCGCGAAAGCCGTAAGAAAACGTGGCGGCGAACGTTAGCACCGTTAACAGCGGAAAAGCGGTCGGCTCCTTTGCTCTCCCTCTGATACCCACGAGTTTCGCTCGCTGCTATCACCTGGATGATTAACTTGTCTCTCTGTCGCGTTTCTGTCGCGCGAACGCGTTTGTTATTCTCTTCTCGTACAGTCTCCGTTCCTTTCTCCGTTCGTTCCAGTTTCCAGAAGGAACTGTTCGTAATACTTTTTTCGATGCTGTTTGCGAAGAAACGCAGTCGACGTTCTTGATACGTTCTGGAGAATCACGTCTTATCCAATTCGGAATGTTTAGAATGTCTTGTTGCTCCGTTCGTTTCTTAGGCTTTTCGCGGTAGCAACTGATAAAAGACAAACGGACGAAAAGTGAATCTTTGTGCGTATCTACACATAGATGGGATGTAATTTGGTTTAGTGAAAAAATAACTGCGTTTTTTCTAATAGATCGACATGTACGTAACTAACTTTTAAAGCGCAAGTTCAGTCTGCTGTCTGACAGCTTGTTTCAAAAAATAAACGATTTCGTTGACAATTATTCGTTTCAAAATGGAAAATCAAAGAGGAACATTTTCGTCATATTTCACTGTACTACTGTCAAAAAAAAAAGGCTGTGTAAGATAATAAAATTTTGCAAGATAATCAAATTGTTCTTGCCTGGAAAATGGCAATCGAGCAAAGTGGTCAATATATTTATTAATGACACAAGTTTTTGTTTCTCACGAGAAATTCACCTTTTGCACACGAAAATATGCTGCTTTTCGGCCAACCTGATACAATCACGTCGATAACGATTGAGACAGACCAATTTAATTTAGCTCGAACCCCAAATTTAATTTGGCAACGTTCGCCCCATTTTGATCGACGGCGTTCAATCGCACTCGGTCGATCGCGCATCGCGGGGACAAATGAAAATTAATACAAGGTCCGGGACAATCGTACAAAAATCCATAAAAGTGAATTGCGGCGAATTATATCTCCGTAATATTATCCCGAACGCAACGGGAAAACAACGGCGGTGAGATCGAGGCTGGCAATTACTAGGTAGCCCACGGGATCATCGTTGGACCCCGTAGGGATGTTGCAGGTGGTTCGCGTGGGTGGCAGACAAAGGGCGCGATAATCCGCGCGCAAGGTAAGTCCGCTGCCCGTGCAAACTACATTAAATCGCACTTAACTTTCCCTGCCCGCGTATCGCCCGTTATTACTCTTTCGCCGCGCGAAAGAGTTTTATTGTCCCGTCGCGATAATTCTAATTGGCTTATTCCGCTCTCGCTGGTGTCCACACCGGGAGGGAACAGGAAACGAAACGCCGGTTCAGTCGCCGCGTCCTGTTCTAAGAATTTCGTTACGTATCTGTTGGACTCTAGACCAGAATCTGGCAAAGTGATACATTTCGATATTCCTTAGTTCGACGTGGCAAATAATCTACATACAGAGTCAAATTGTCTCACAATTAGCTCGACGGTAGGTCTAAACAGGAGAAATTTGACTCTGTTTCGCAGTCGGTAGAAATGTGTGTAGTTTATCTTAAAAACTGTGCCATAATTTCTAGCCACGAATTATAGTAGGAATGAAATTGAAGAGGTTTAATTAAAGATTCCTCCAAATAAATGGTACTCGTTTGTCGCCGAGAACGAAACGCGTTACATAAAGTATACGTATTAAAGTCCGTGTGACAAGCTGTTCGAAGAATGGCAATTAGCAAGTACGCGAAGACGAGCTCCTCCTCGCGATTGTATTTAAATGATCGGTTTGGCGCATGACCTTTGCGAACAATGGCGCACCGCGACCGAGCTACGCAAATGCACTCAAGTGTCATCGTTCATATTACAAGATATCGATCAGACGACGTGAATGACAAACAAGCTCGTTTGAAAAAAAGAAACTCTCGTTTGATAAATCAATGGCTGATAAATTGCCTCCGAAGAATTTCCGCTCCGGTGACCATCGAGAGTGTTTCTTTCCTTCTCGCCCTTCGCCACACCTTGCTCCTTCTCCATTTATCTCCCTCTTGTTACGCATTGCATGCAAGTGGGTGTGTTTTAACAGGAAGAAAGTCGGCCATTTTCTAGCTCCCGTTGTTAGATTGCGAACGCCTTTCGATTTTATTTGCCAGTCAAAGCGAAATCTCACTTGAAAATTTACTTTGTCTTTCAAACTAATTTAGAAACCCGTGAAAGTTACCCTCGAAATTGTTCATTTCCGCGAGCAACGATGGTACAAAGAGACGCATAGTAGTAGAATTAAATGCCCAAAGTTTCAAGCCGGACCGTTACCTGTAATTTGTAACGATTTAAAGATCAGAGACCGTTTTACTGAACGCGCAATGAATCACGACTGGAGACGATCTCTCTGCGCCCGACGGATGCACAGGAAGGCGAGCTATGAGTTTAATTAACAAGACACGCGAGAGGCAGACCGCGAGGCGAAGGAGAGAACGTCGACGTCGCGGAGTGCTCCTCCGCGATTCAGCATTTGCATCGAGATAAGTTCGATTAAAGGGGACGAGTAAATCGTGGGATTGTACGCGTGGGTGGCGGCGTCAGCTGACGAGCCATTAAGAGGCAAGACGGCGCGCGGAATCCACAGTGAAATTACAGCCAACGAAACGACCCGGCAATTAGTCGCATGCATTATGCACCGGCCCAGCAGGTACGTAGGTGCCCTGCTGGGACCCGGGGATGATCGATCGACCAGTTGAAAACGATTTCGTCGTTCTTCACCGGGGGATTCCGCACCCTCGGCCGAGGATTAACTGGTTCCGAGGCAACTATTTTTCCCGCGGAGCAACGCCACCGAATTTTTATCGAACCGGGATCTGGATTTGTCGACCCGACACGCGACACACGGCGAGAAATCTGTCGCGGTCTCGCGACCGTAGTCGTTCAAACGACGCGAGATGTGGCTTCTCTCTTTCGAATCCGTGAAAGGAGCCCATTACGTTTCCGGGTTTCGTCTCGCCTTCGCGTAACTGGAAAGTTACGTGTCCACGATCCGCGTCTTTTGAAAATTTTATTTCACACACGCCTGTGTATAAAAACATTAGATATTTATAATGAATCGATTTGATAATTTTTCTGTTGTAAGTGAAATTCTGTTTATACAGGCTTGGCTCACTAACTAGATGTATAATTTTCCATGAAAAACGCGAGTGATTTCTTAATTTTGTAAATATCTTACATCTCAAAAATCCCAGTGTTTTTTTTTTTTTTTAATTTTTTAAAAAACCTTTAAATGCTTGCCTGTTTGATCAAAAGCTTCTCCACCGGGAGAAACGTATTCCAACAAATATTTTAGAGTGACTGAAACGGGAGACGGGAAATTGGACATGGATATATATCGCGAAACGAGAAATACGCTTTCGTTGCGTTTCTACGTTGTAACGTAATACATATTTTACGAGAGCGGAACGTTTCCGTCTTGCAAGCAAACACGCGAATTTCACCTCGTTGTTAATCGATTACCAAGTTGTTTGCTATTTCTGCTTCGTAAAGCCTATTTATGCGAACCCGTTCCGACTGTTAATGCGAAATCAATGCAGATCCGCTGCCGCGGTGGCCAGAGGAAACGATACGAGCCTCCGCGTATCGTTTTACAAGTTGTAGCAGTCCCAGTCTGTTTGTCGATCAAGCAGCCACCTTCTAATCAACTAATGAAATTCTCTGGTCGCTGTCGATCCTCGAGATTCGCTCTTATTACGAGCTCCCCTTTAACCGCGAGTAACGCAAGATCTTGCCAGACTAATGGGACCTTTCTCTCTCTCTCTCTCTCTCTCTCTCTCTCTCTTTCCCCGTCTTTCTTTTTTCTCTCTCAGTTTCAAAAGTTCCGCACTTTTTCGAACTTGGCGGACACGCTAATGGGATCTTCGTCAAACTTACGCGCCAGGTACAAGAAACGCGCATAAGGAGGCTGTAAATCCCCCGATGAACTTGCGCGATCGTGCCAGAACCGGCTGTTTTTAGAGGATCGAACGGCAAAAATAGCGCGGCGCGAGCTGCGTAATAATTCATCGCCAGACTATTTCGACTAGCTCTCCAGTTAATTAGGTGTTGATAAACGTCCGTGAGAGCCGCTGATTTACACCACTTACACGTGACGTTCCAGCTTACACGTGTATCTCGAAATAAGCGCATGGTACGCCTCTGTTGGATTCCGACAGTGAATGAACGACACTTGCAGTTTTTAGAGGATTTTGTTCTACGTTGCACCCGTGGCCAAGGATTACGTTGGAATGTCTCTGATCTGCTCGGATGCTTCCTCTTCCCAACACGTCGTTTTATATTTGCCCTGTGAATAATCGTTCGCAAATCACTCTAGGAAGCCTGTTACCGACTCACTGTTAGCCTGGTTGTGATCAGTCGACATCTTTTACTAATTGTAAAAGGTACTGGCAGCAAGCGATAAAACTGATTAAAAAGTTTGACGAAAGAATTCCTGTGGAAATTTGCTATCGAAGCATTGCCGTGCACTCCCGTAAAATTATCCCTCCTAGCTTCTTTCAAACGCGGCCACCTCTCTCTCGCGAGCGACGTGTTCGTCTCGTCGTTCTTGACGCTTGTCAACCACCGCGCTGTCGCGTCACCGATAAAACAACCCCTCCCGGTGCAGCCGTCCGTCCAACACGAAGGAACATTTTTCGTCGGGATCGACGCGTGTCTGTCATTCGCTCTCCAACTGCTAGAAAGCGTCTACCAAAAGAATCAATCGATCTGTGGCTGGTTTCCGTGAAATATTTAGCCGCCTGTTTGTTCGCTGGCGATTTACGAGCCACGTACGGCTACCTTGACGTTCCTGCTCATCAATTTGTCGACCCCTCAAGGTTCGCGACGTGTGTGTGTGTGTTTCGTTGTTGCTCGCGCGACAAACGTGGGATTAAAGCTCGCGAGTGGGAGAAAGACGCTCGTGGTAAAAAAG
This sequence comes from Melipona quadrifasciata, assembly GCA_001276565.1. NCBI lineage: Eukaryota > Metazoa > Arthropoda > Insecta > Hymenoptera > Apidae > Melipona > Melipona quadrifasciata. The sequence continues at coordinate 1,839,323 of KQ435727.1, read as the reverse complement.
AACGCTGAATCACGATGTTATGGGGCGTAGAGTGCAAAAAAAAAAGAAAGAGAGAGAGAGAGAGAGAGAGACGGGTTGATCGACGCTGGCAGCTTGTTCGTAGCCGTGAGTCAGGTAAAGTGATGTGGACTGATGCAAACTGGTGTAAGCGACGTGCGGAGGCCAGGCGAGGTCACGCGACGTCTTTGAACGCACGTCCAAGTAGCTCGGTTGACGCGAGAATGGCGTGTAATTTTCAAATGAGCCATTGAAAATACGTCTAAACACGTGATTCGCCATTACGCTGCGAGATCTTTTTTTCTTCGCGACAGCGTGATTGATTTCCACTTGTCAGAGATCCCCCTCCCTACCCACTAACGTCGTGTTCTAACTTGGCGATCTTGGAATGGATCTTTTAGATAAAGGTATTTCTCTCGATCGAGGTTGAGTATTTCTTTCTTCTTTCATCCATGTCTAGTCTTTTACAAACGAGTCCAGTTCAATGTCAGCCGGGAATCTACCGGGTAGCACACAATCTCCATCCAAAGAGAAATTCTATACTCCGCTTGGGAAAATCGTGCCATCCTCGGTCAAATTGGACGAAAAACTGAATTCCATCGGCCCCGCAGGAGAAATTTCCTCGTGGTCCGACTCCGGCAGGAGAAAAAGAAAGAAGGGAAACAGGACCACGGTCAGGAGGACGGAGAATAGAGAAGCTTTATCGGTCTCGATTGCGACAGATAGTCAGCCACCCCTCAGGAACAGAAGAGGAGCCGCTCGCTCCCCTTTTCACGATTCCCCGAATCGTTTCATTTCCCTTGGTCACCGAACCGAGAGAGGAGGATCGAGAGCCGATAACCGATTGATAAATGGACAATCGATGCCCCCGGCGGACGGTTGGACGTCCTCGAAACGGCGTCATAAACAGCTGACCACGTTTTGGTAACATATGGCCGTACAATATTCCCATCGTCCTTGCCGGACGCGCTGGACATCGCGTCTCTCTGTGATTCCCCCTCCCCCCGGACAACCCTCGGCCAACTCTCGTCCGGCGAGCACAATGCCGCGATACCGGAGGGGAAAATTAGCCACGAGAGGTTCTGTTGCTCGAAGGAAAACCGCCCGGGCAGTCCGGTTTCAAACCATCGGCCCTCCTTTGTTAACCAGTAATTATGTTAATTCTTGGCAAACAGCCTGTGTGTAATTTTCGATGTTTATCGCGCGTGCTTTTGAACGTTGCATGCCTGCGTGGAAACGGAAAGACTCTCAGGGTGAAGTTTCGTTCGAATGTGGGAATTCAATTTTAATGTTACGGCAGGACTGGTTTAGCGTGCGATAAAGGGATTGGTGAAGCTTCAAATGGACCTTTAATCGAGATGTTTCGGTTCTTCTTAAAAAAGAGAAAAAACTTTCTCTCTTCTCGTGTATTTTCCTGGTAGTTCTAGGTAAAAATTACGCGTTACAAAAATTTAATACTGTTAAATTTGTCCACTGGTCTAACCGCAAGAGACCGAGGCGCCGAAATTCACCGAGGAAACTTGTTTTCTCTTCAACGAAAAACGATACTTCTCCGTGTCAGCTCGCTGAGCCGGCCGAGCTTAGGCGAGCATATCGCCTATCGTTGTAAAATTATACAAGCCATGCAGTTTCTCGTTACCTATTTCACAGTTTCGGAATTCGCGCCTTTACAGGATCCTCGCGAACGAATTTTCATTCCCGGTCGCTCATCAACGATCAACACCGTAACCCCGCATTACTGAATTTCATTAAGAAATTTGTGCAACGACGATCTTTTTTCGAACGTGCAGGTCCCACGGTTTTATAAAATTTGCAGAAAATCTCCGTTAGCATCTCTGTTCTCTGTGTTGTTACGTTGTAAGGGTATATAATTAAAAATTATACTATAGTTTACTTTACGACACAACGTGTCCAGTGCTTTAACACATTTTTCGCGCGTTGACGAAACAATGACTTGCCTCGTTTAAATCTCACACGTTTCTCACTCCCCGTTCACGCACGACCAACAGAAGATCTGATCGTCCGATACTTTCCTTCGAGTTCAATTACCAGCGAGCAAAGTGAATCCTTTTTTTCTTTTTTTCTTTTTTTTTTTTCTCCACTTGCGGCGAGAACACACAATTAGCCCATTGATCGAGGTATGAACTTTTATCGCCGCTGCTCTCGTTTACCGACAATGGATCTTAATCGCGACTGTTTGCAAAGCGGAGCATTCACCGATTAATCAACGGCTGTACCACTCGCGCGCACACGCTCCCGTTATCGTCGCTATTTATTCGCGGTATCGCGTACTCCGCTTAATCCGCCGCGGCACTCGAGAGACTCGCGCGAAATTGTCCTTATCGTCGTCGCTCCGTTTCTCGCGCTCCTCCGGCGAAACGCCGCGCTTCCGCGAGACGACACTTTCCAGATTCTCAGAGTCTCCTGGGGAAAGTCTTGCGGATATTTACACTGGTTTCGGGTCTGCACGCTCTATTTTCGACGCCGCGTTCTCGCCAACATCCTCGACGCGACTGGTCCAGAGCGTGGGCTCTCGAGAGAGCAAGTCTCCTGTGTTTCGTTGTAAAAACGTGCGGTGTTTCGTGAATTGTTATGGCATTCGTGTGGTAATTGATCGGATCCAACGTTCCATATATTAAGTCTCGCGTGATTTTTCAACGCTTTCCAAAGCGACTACAGAGAAATGTAGAAATTCGATTAAAAGTGTCAGAATTATAAAATATTAAGTCGATACTCGACTGATTTATCTGACTGATCCGTTAGATACCAAGTAGTTTTTTTCTTCGAATCGAATCATGACTTTAGACGTTCGAACAAGAGTACAGGTGAACCAATCCCTCGCGGCGTGATATATCGAGTCACTCTCGGTGTGGTGTAGCTAAACTAGAGATCAAATTCAAACGGAGGTGGACTTTACTCGCACGGAGATTCCATTTTTAACCCCGACTTTCGTTCTAAACGCAGAGCAATAACCGCAATCGCCCCGTTTAAATTCCACGAGGTAATTTCTACCTTTTTTTAAATCCCAAGCCAAATAACAGTCCTAGATAACAGTCCGGGAGAAGCGCGTGACCCAAGGCTGTTCAAGGCTCCCCTTTTGCGTTGATAAATGAGATAAGACACTGTTTGCACGTTTGTTTGAAGGGCGGGAAGCAACCGTACGAGTGCCGTAATCAAAATCGAGAAATACCTACTCGAGGATCTACGAGCTGCACGCGCTTCGGTGAATTACCGGTTGATGAAGTTGTCCCCGATCTTGTCGTTCGCGATCCCACGAATAACGAACCCACCGGCCGACAACACACCGAAGAGCGGAAAATTCATAAAGTTAAAGCTACCCTCGCGAAGCGTTCGAGGAACCTTGCAGCGCTAGCCTAGACGATCGGGGAACGAAACGGTCAATTTGTCGTCGACGACGAGAACGAGAAGGACGGCGTACACCGTCGGTAGAAGGAACCGCGTCGGATGTTCTCTCAGCCGGAGCAGAAGTTAATGACCGAGGCAGGCTAGCGCGCAACGCCGCTGCTGAAACGTTTATAGTGTAGCGAGACCATTAGCCTTAACACTTTTAAGCTTCACGGTCGCGGCCCGTGGCGGCTGCAGGCGGGGTTGCGTCGCATGGCACGAGAAAATTGGACGATTGCCCGGCGACAGTGTTCCCGTATCGTCGTTCGCCCGCGGTATTAACATTCAACGCGGACTTAAACGAGTCGAGCGTATATTTATCTTCGGCTGATGCACTTCCGCGAAAAACCACCGCCGAGACATCGGGATCGAGCATCGATCGTGAAATCGTTACGTGTGCGCAGCGTGCGTTATAACCTTGGTCTTCTTCTCAAATTTCGTTTCTTCTTCCGAGCTTCTTTCGTTTGTTCACTCGTATCATTGGCTGATAAACGGTGTTTTATTAAGAATGTCAAATCGGTCAGCCGATTGCAAATCGAATTCTTTTCTACGCGAGGCTCGGCTTAGGCTCGTGTGCCACGAGATAAGAGCGGCAAGACACGCGAGGACGATAATCGCGCCGCATCAGTAGTCGCAACCCGTTCCCGCTGAATGCGTTAATAAATCGCGGGGATATTAATTACCGCGATAAATCGCGACAGCGGTATTCTAATGGGTCTGCGTCCGTCAAAGCCGACGACTGTGTCCTCCGCGTTCGACTTTTCCCCAACTTGCGTTTCTTCGATCGCAACGCGCAACTGTTGAAAAATTTCCTTTTTACTTTTCGCAGGAAAAGAGTGGTCTTTTGCAATACTGTGGCAATACCTTAGCAAAATTTTCTCAAAACGGTAGAACTTTCTTGATGTTAAGAAGTTTGGAGATCGCAGGGAAAGAATTCGAGAAGTAGCATTTCTTTTTATTTTTCGCTAGAAAATAAAAACAGTTCGTACCTCGACAAAGTTTTCTCAAAATATTGCAATGAGCACACTTTTGCCTCTTGTCGTGAAATTTACGAAAAACGTGACGATGAAACTGCGACGCCGTCGGATTTCGAAGGAATCTAGTGTAGTAAAGATAATACGGAACCGCGGCGGAAGAAGCACTCCGAGTGTAACAGCCTCTTTCACTTCTCATCGGCTCAGTCCATTTGCCGGAGAGATCTTAATTACCACGATTCGAGGGATCGTCACCGGGGGCGTCGTCGGGTACGGTTTTTCTTGCGAGTCTCTTTATCTGTCCTGGCTCGAACGCCGGCATTGGGGGAAGATTACTCCCCCTCCCTGGTCGCAGAAGACACCACGCAAAAGAGAAATATCATTAACGATATTATCGCGACAGAGGCGTAACGTTAGATCCCGATTTGGCCAGGGGGTGTCCAAGCCCGTGACTCACACTTCCATATATCTGACGTATCTGCGTCTATGATCTAGCAAAGGGCTGACCCTCGCTCGAAGGAGAGATACACGTAGAAAACAGATGCAACTGGATGCGTTTTGCGCTCGATTAACTTGTGAATTTCGTCGGAACCCTACACACGCGAACGCACACGTTCTGCGTTTTCTGTTGAATCTCAAATTAAAAAGAAAAGGAGGGAACCCGTGGGAGGACGTGAAAGTTTGATCACATGTAGAGCTTCCATGTCACGTTACACAACTTTGAACGTCATTTGGAGGGGAAATTCAACCCACGTTCAAACCATCGTCTTCGCAGACTCTAAATGGAAACGGCGAAGAGACATCAGTTGGCTAGATTCATACGGTGTCTATGGACAGACACTTAACTGTGAATTTTTATTGCAGTAGAAGACGTCTGTGTTTTATGTCGATAGATTAAACTTACGTCGGGTGCGAACAATTTAAATAGCTGGAATTTATACAACAGTTTGTTCAATTTAGTATATTTTGCTCGTACGATAGCTCAGATTCGATCAACGAGAATCCGGACGATAGTTATTAAAGTCGCCGTTCCAACGAATGAGGTTCCATCGTACACTATACCGCAATTAACAAATAATTTTCTCCGCTCTAATGAAATATTCCCTCTCAATATCATGCTTCTCAGTGAGTCGAGCAAACCACGCGCGTAATCTTAGAATACGGATCGCGTCGTAACAGGACGAACGTGTTAATTAAAGGCGGATAGACACTCCGTCAAGAATACGCCTCTTATCGGTATCGCAGATTCTCGAGTCATGTCTCGTTAAATATACAGGCAATCAATGGCAATAAGAATGCAACGTTCCCTCGATATTTATGGCCGGTGCGCGTAATCGTCTCTGCACGTGGCGAGACCATAAAAATGGGAGTGATTCATAGACGAAGGGAGTGGCCTTGATACGAAATCTTCTACTCTGCCTATAGGTACGGGTTTATTGACACTAGAGTTGATCGGAGTTCGTCAATTTTCCACTGAAAGATTCGCAGAAAATTCTCGCAAAGAAATTTTACAAAACTCGTCCCGCGGGAATTTTGTGTATTAAATTTTTCGTAGAATTTATAATTATTCGAACGATCTTGAGAACGTATCGTACTTTCTCCGACGCAAGTTTCGTACTTCAGTCCGTCTACGGGGATCCGGCGAGGCGTGTATGCGAACCAGAAACCATAATCGTCGCCCGGCGATTCTTCAACACTGGGGGAGTTAATGAAATATCTAATTACGGCCCGCCTCTGCGGGTCGGGTGAAGCAGCGAACGGGTCGGGGAAAAATGAATTACAAGGGTGGATAGGAGAATTAGTCACAGCGTCGCAGCGGGCTCTCGAATCGTTCGCCTATTATTATTCTGCGTTTACGACTCGTGTATCCATTAACTGCGCGGCGTATAATACCCGTGACAAATAAACAAGTGTCAACGCAGAGGACAGCCAAAGATCCGCGAATGGTAGAAAGAAAAACTGCCGAGCAGGGAAAAGGACTTATTGCCAGCTACGTCGGCAAACATAATGGACGATAAACCTTGGGGGTTCGCGGCGTCTGCACGCCGCGAAAAAAACCTCGTTATTGCCGTTTAAAGACGCTCGGGCGATAAATAATCCTCCCGGGTTACGATTTAATTGCAGACAACGGTGCAATTTGTTTCAGAATTTTTTGTCTCTTGAAATCTCACTCTTTGTCACTTTAGGCTTCACTCGCGAATGTTTCACTCGTGCGTCTGACTTTTTGCGCCGCCGTGTTTTACAACACGCTCGCTACGTTGCCTGAATGAAGGCCAGTTGATGATGGTGGACATACGCGACCTTTGGCAACCCTGGGGAAAAATCTGCCTTTTGTTCGCGGCCAGGTCTATTGAATTCCTGGATGACCGTCCCATCGGAAATTTCGTTTTACCTGGAAAATTGCTGGATGGCTCGGCTGATTTTAACTAACCTTTTCGTGCAATTAGGAAGGTTTCAGAAAGCTTCACGACGAAATTTTCCTCGCTCGTAAACTTCAAACTTCTATTTAAATTCTTGCAAAGGATATACAAATATATATACATAATTCGACGTTTATTCAAATGCGCTGCAGTTCGTTCGACTCGATCGCATAGAATTGCCTTTCGTTTTTACCACCGGGTCGTTTACAGTTTTCAGGTAGCGTCTTTGTTCGTTCTAGGGGTCTCGCAGTTACCAAAACTTCCGAGAATCTTTCGTGCCTGTTTTTCTTTCAATGTGAATTTTATACACTACCGTAATGAAGTAAAAGTTGGGTCTTTAATATATTATCACTGAAAGTAATTTTAGTCGGGGTAACTCAGAAAATCGGGCCTCTTCAGGTGCAACGTTGATGCAACGAAAATTAGCGATTGGTTGATTTGGGTCACGTGATTCGCGAGAGGGCGTGGCGTAGATCACGCCTGTAATTTGTTTTGTATCGATTCAAACGTTTGCATATCGATAAAATTTTATGGCAAAAAGTCGTCTTCATTTCCTAGTCGGAACAGTTGCTTCTGGGCCTTTCAGTGAGACGAATCGTACAATTGGGGTACGAGTCGTGCAATTTTTTTTGCGTACGTTCCTCCATCGAATCACGCTTGAAACTGGAGCAAGAAACACGTGCTTCTTCCCGATAGTCTGCCAAGTGCGATTAGTGCGAGTATTCTCAACGAGTACAGGGCGAGCGCGAGAGCAGGTGCGAAAACGAGGCGAGTGGACGTGTCGAGAAAGGGGCAACGGTGGACAATGGCTGCAAGAAAACTAAAATCCATCGTAAGGGAGACTCCCGATTCGCTGTTGGTACGTGGCGCGACCAGCGGACACTTCAACCAGATAACGTCAACGGATTCCCAACGGGGAATCGCCGAATCGAGCAGATGCACGATATGTATTAAGCAGAGACATTAAAAGCGTGGAAGGGACAGGGTGTTGGCATTCCCAGACGAAAAGCAGCCCCCGTTGGCTGCCTTTCGTCTGGTGAAAAAGCCATTTAGAATCTCGCCGGGGCGAGATGGTCGCGCACAGCCACTCGAAGCCACCTTCGTTGCGGGCACAAAAAGCTGCAAGGGGGTTGCAGTGCGCGTCGGGTACCGGCTGCCAAAATCAAGCGACGTGGCCGCTCGAGTGCTCGTGGGCCCCGACTCCGCGGGTACTTAAGATTCTTACTCGAAAATGGTCGCGCCATGAGACGATGAGGCGCGCGAGACCTAACTAACGACCAGCCAGCCAGCCAGCCACTTCGTCTCTTTTCTCCTCAGCCTGCGAGCTGAATTTTTCGGCTTGCGAGACCCGGATAGAGATGGGATCGAGCACCTCGCAAGTAGCACGATCCCCGATATTATCCTTCGGTTCGAACGATCTTTCATCTTCAATTCTTATTTTTCCGTAGAGTTTGCGAAATTCGAATTTTGTCGTCCCATATGTGAGCTGTTCAAAAACCACACGCCAAAAGAAATAAGAAAGTGCCAATATTATAAATTTTAATCGACTGATACGATATTACAAATTTTAATTAACTAACTGTTTCTGCACTCTCGAGAAGAAAAGTGAATAAAGAACGGATCAGTTTGACATCGCAAGTACATTTTTGGCTTGATCCCATCGCTAGTCAACGTCGTCGTGGCCGCGTCCGGCAAAATTACGCGCGTAATTACCGAAGGGAGAAGCCAGCAAGGGGGGGAGGAGAGAAGAACCTCGACCTTGGTGGCAACGCTGGAAGACGCGAGGTAATTCGTGCAAGGAATGCGCGCACGGAAAGCCTGCGACCAGGAAGATGAATCGCGGCTACGCGGCGAGAATGCGTTACGCGGCTGGGTCGTCGGTGATTAATCGCCCGCTGTTCGCTGACGACACGCGTTCCCACCGATTTGATAACCATTGAATTATCGATTGGTGCTCGAACGGCGGTCGATGATCGACGAGTTCGTCAGCCAGCCCGGTACTCCACACGTTCTCTAATTGACCACCGTTTAAAATTCCCTCTTTTCAGCCGGCTTTCAGTTTCCATCGAACGATCTCTTTTTCCCCTCTTCTTTCTCGCTGACGATGAATTCATCTTGTCGTCGATTGGTTCTCTTGGTTCTCTTCTCAAATCGGCTCTGTTCTCGGTGACACGAGGTGATCAGAGAGGTGACGGATTCGCGAAATCGAACCGGCGGGCAAAGCTGATAATTCCATTTTACGCGTGCAACGCGACGAGCCGGCGAGAAGACGGGCCGAGTGGGATATTCGGCCTGACGGCGGCCACAATGGTTCGCCATGGGCGGTCCAAGGCTGAGTTACGGGCATGGGAACCGTCAAATGGAATCTAACACCTATGGTGCCGTAATACGGTTTTAACCAGCCGCCAGCCGCCCGCAAATCTGCGTAAAAAATATCGAATTTCGAATCGAAGCGCGCTGGTTCTTGGATTAAGGGGACGACACCTATCTCTCCCGTGGCTCCCGTGGCTTTCATAATCTTTCAACCTCGTCCGTGGCGCGAATTCGTAGATTTTCGAAGGAACACGCGAGCTGGAGTAAACGAGCGAACGAGTAGGTATATTTGATCAACGCCTCGAGATTCTGCGAAGATTGAAGTGTGTTATCTGTGCGCGAGCAAGAGAAATAAACTGCACCGTTCACCTACGATTTCGTGGGAAGTTATAAAAATATTCCAAAGATGGTGATGTCACCTTGGTACTCGTCGCTCATCCTTTCGAAAATTTATCTCCGCTCTGTCGTTTGTGAAAGATTCGTCAAGTTAAGTAATAGTCACTTTGTAATTATTCAAGCCCAAGTGGAAGTGAAAATATTTCAAATACGAATAAATGAAAATACCCATGTATCAAAGTAACGAGATACAATTGCGGTGTCAGTTTCTACGTCGTTCTAACATCGTCTCAGGGATCAGGCAAAACGAGCAAAGCACATCCCGCCGTCGAGGTGTTAGCCCCGGGGAAGAACGAATAATTTCCCTGGATTAGAAAACGAACGAGAGGACGAAGAGTACGCGAGTAGCCAAGTAGCCGCGATCCGGCTTTTCAATCGTCCAAGACGATAAAGACAAGTCGGCAATCGTCGCGGTTCGTTACGATATAACGATCCCGGGGCGATACGATGCAATCAGCATCGACCGAAAGACCCTCTCTCTCTCTCTCTCGAGCCTGGTAAAGCGCAGTGGCTGAAGATGGGCAAACACCGAGCCGACGATCGGTTTACCGGACGAACGACTTGGCCAAAGATCAAGATACCCGACCACCTATAAATAGATCCATCGGCTGAATAATGAGCCGGGTGCACAGGCGGTTTATCGATATCGATCGCGCAATATCGCGCCGCTCTCGAAATATCTGGCCGTGTAATAGAATCGATAAGAACGGGACGTTTCACCGGGGGGAAGAAATAATACCGTGGGATCGAACCCTCCGAGCCGTTGCTACCAACGCAAGTACGGCAAAGATCCATCGATTCTCCTACGAGTCGATTAGCCTCCAGCGTTTAAAAATAACACTTTCTTTTTTTTATTCGCGGCAGATGACTGGAATGAAACGAGAAGCGTTGCCTCTCGGCGCCGTTTGTCCACCGGCTGGCGTCGAGAAGCGTCGTTAACGATAACGCCTGCTTCGAGATAGTTCGAAAGAGAGGCGCCTCTGATAAGAAGGAAGTTGTGGAACAAGGTATGAGAAGATGACAGTGTAAATATTGAAAATTACGCAACTAATGTACGTGATCTCTCGGATCGCCGATATTGTTAAACTGTATTGTGGAACTTTATGCAACCTTGTATTTTCCTATATACCGAATAGTGATGAAATTCAATTATCTAAATTAAACAATTAAATTGTGATAAATGTATCGAGAAATGTAACACGGTCTCAGGTGTAATTGAATGGCAAATACAAAAGCAAGTAGGAAACAATGAATAAAGTTGGTTGGCAGTCTCTCGAGATTCGATCAAACTTGAAAAATGCAGGAGCGATCGAGGAGAGAATTGGCACCGACGGAAGTTCTCCGATTATTTGCAAGCAAATTTCTTTTGGACGTTTGGAACGTACATGTATATATTTCGCGATTCTTTCCGACTTTTCGACGGTCGGCTGTTGACAAGTTGACAAGAAAGAAAATGGCAAAGTGTTGTTCCTTCGTGTCGTCGCGCTTAGACGCACGGTCCATCCGCGATTGTACGCGACGCGGCCTTTCTTTCCCCCCCGAGTGGGAAAATCCGCGGACTGCAACGTATATGAAAAGTCTCGGGGCTCGGGGAGAGTGCGTGCTTTAGCATGGCTGAGTGCGTTTGCACGTACGTGCGAGTGCCTATTTTTACGGCCACTTAGTGTGTCGTGAGGGTGAAGTTTAGAGAAGCTCGGAAGAGTCTATTTCGCGTTGCGAAACTTTCCTTTCCTTTTCGCGAATTCCGGGCAATTCGCGTTTCGCGATCAATTCGCGGAAGGAGCGAACGTGACGAATCCTCGGATCGAAAAAACCTGAAGTATCTTTTAATGAGAAGTGAAAATATTTTAATAAACGTCTAAAGGTGCTGCTCCAGGATGATTCACAAGAGAGGAATCTTCAATTCCAGTTTTTCGTCCATTTCCATTTCGTCGCGTCGAGGTATTTTCTAGACTTTGCACTGTTCGATAAATATTTATGCGAAGCACGGTCTTGCTCAAATGTCTAAAGCATGTCGAAATTTCGCTCCTTCGAATAAATATTTTGTTCGTAATGTCACTTCTTCGTATTCAAATTTTAATTGAATCAAAGTTACAATTACGATACTCCTATTTTCTAAAGAAACGTACAGAGAAGGTTGTCTTGCCTAAAAAGTAAGGAACGCTCCGAGATTTTGAACGGATTTGTTTTTTAAATATTAGCAATAACGTCGAATATATTTCCTACAAATGCGTAAATTAGGTTTAATTCGCTACGTAACAACATTCAAAATTTCAGGATTACCATATCCTCTCCTGGCAAACGGAAAAATCACGGCAATTCGCCGCTGGTCGTGCATTAACGAGAGAAGTTTGTAACTACAGAGAATTACCGCCGTGTCCGTACAGCGCGATGACATAAGAACCATCATCACCGCACACACGCGCCCGTCTCCTACATTATACACACACGGGCTATTAACTTTTAACGCGTGTTATTATATCTGCTCGATGCCTGCCGACTGTCGTCGTGGAAGTAGCAATCGTTCTATCTAAAACGAGGGTATAAACTCAACCGTGTCCGGCGCGTCGTTAATATACCCCGAGAAACTTACTCATCGATAAACGCCGAACACACGAACGATAAACTGAATCGCTCGCCAGGTAAATAACGGCGTTTAACATTACCGGCGTTCCGCCGCGTAACGCCGAGCCGCATTAATAGGGACAGCCCGCGTAAATCCAATTTAGAAACGATAAAACGATTTAAGGCGATCTCTCTCACGGGCGCTTCGAAACTCGCGAGAGTCTCGATTCTTGCGTCTCGTCGGATTAGCGATATGCGCGTTTGTCGGTGTGTGCGTTTCGACGAAATTTACGATAATCGTCGTACAAAAGCGACGAAGCGCGGAGGTTCGCAATGAAACGATAACTTAGACGCGACGAGTTTCTGTAGGTTTCTGCAAAGGGTTATTATCTCGCTTCGCTATCTTTCTTTCTTTTTTCGAGAAAAGGATTGACCGATAATTGGAACAAAGTTGTATCATTGTTACGTTGTAAGCTGTACTTTCTTCCTCCTCCAGTGGACATTGTTATTCCGAATGATAACGCGGAAGCAATTTTAAAATGTACTAACGATCGCGGGAAATTTTCATGAAAACTCGGACGATCAGTTCGGCGATCGATTATTCTTCTTGTTTCTCTGCTGTTAAGAAAAAATGACGCGGAGAATCGTCGTGGCGGTTTAAAACGCCGCTCCCGAGGAAAACAATCCGGGTATTTCTGGCATCGGTGAAGCTCGAAAACTCGCGGCAGAAGAAATCGCGAAACTTTTATCGCCAGCCAGACAAGATCAATATTATCGAAGGTAGGGGCAACTTCGCCCCGGCTATGTCCGCGAAATTCCGCGATAAGTTTTTCATCATCCGATACATCCAACTTTTGGCCGGTATCAACTTCTGTCTGGCAACGGTTACTCGTTTTTCGCCGATCCTTCGCCGACGTCTTCGACGAGTTTGCGAAAGTCTCTCGGAGTAACGAGTTCCCTCACGAACGTA
>KQ435727.1:1803823-1826191 GCA_001276565.1 Melipona quadrifasciata | reverse complement strand
GGGGAAATGCGCAGTGTCTCGATTACCGAAATTGTCGAGAGAATTTGAACGCGTGCGCTTGCAATTTCTTTCGCTAATGAAAAATATAGAGTGGGCCAAAAGCTTCTTCCCATCCATTTTTTTTTCTTTTTTTTAATAAAATATAAAAATGCAAGAGAAAATTAATTTTCGCAATTTCAACTTTAAGTTCAAACATGATTTTTTCATTACGTTTTAAAAATTATTTCATTTACTGATTTAATCATGTACAGCCGATTGTATGTATTGAAGTAGAGACTTCAATCAATATCTCGGAATTCTTTCAGATTTCTCAAAAGTCACAGAAATCGGGAAAAAAATAAAATTAGTTGTGAACGAGCCCAATTGCTGGCAGAAGATGCGAGGAATGTAATTATCCGCGAGGCACTATAGTTTTTGTGAGTTGCTCTCTTGAGATGATTGACATCGCATAAATTTAGTGATTTAGTGATTTTCTCTAAAATGATTCTAAAGGACTCTTTTTCTTAGTTTGTCGATCCTCTGCGCGTTCTTAAAGTTTTGACATTTAAATTCGGGATGCTCCGTGTGCCATAAATCCAATTTTATTTTGTCACGCCCGAAGAAATTCGTACGTACGCGATTAATCGAACGACGAAAAGCGAAAATGTCGAACGCAGGTGTTCACGCAAGTGGAAAAACACAGCAGGTAATGAACGAATCGTCGAAGTGGCTGCCTCTTTCCCCGATCGGGTTGCGCGCTTATTTCAAAACCTTCGTCACGAATCCAACGCGATTAGGCAGAATTTCACCAGAGCGCGCCGATCGCTTTTTTTTAAATCTCATTTCCTTCCGAAACTCCTCGTCATGCCGCGCCTCGATTATATTCATTCGCCGCGCCGATTCCTCCACGCGATCGTTTTTTCACTGAATCTTCGGCGAAACGTTCCTTTCCGATAAACAAATGTTGGATGCAGAACAAAAGTTCTGGAAAAAGTAGCCGCCCACGCGCGTTCAAATAAAACGCAACGTGATCGCGTACGAACAATTTGCGACTGCGAAAAGAAGTGAAATTTCTCTCGAAGAGACGAGAAAACGTCTTAGACAGACATATGTTCTTCAGTTGAAATACTCTCTCATTTTCCAGAGTGTAAATATTTAAAGTTCCCGTCTGACGTGAAATTACATTCCAGCGAAATTACTCTAAACAAAGACGTCACGAAGAAAGTAACGAAACTTGGGAAAGACCCTCGAAAAGACACGATCCTGCCTAATAACGGAGGAGATCCTTCTCCTAGATTACGTGTTTTCCCATCTTCGTGCTTTTCGAAAACGCTTCATCCTCGCCGAGCACACGGTCGCCAGTGCGCGGCAATTAATCAATCGTTTCGAATAGAGAAACGCAACGCTCAACTACTTTCAGCACGGAACTGCTAACCGGCGATTAATCAGCCGGCATTTCGAATAGAAACGCGACGCTTAATCATTCCCGAGCGAACGTAACTCCGCTGAAACTGGCATCGGCTGGAGTTTGGCGAACTATCTCGCGCGGGTAATAAACCGAGAAGAGATATTCCACGCCGTTTTACGACACGCTTCGCGAGGGAGAGACTACCGGCTTGAGTATCTGATATCTACCTGAATATCTACCCAGTCACCTGACGCCCTCGATTCGACCATCGCCGACAAATCACGTCGATAACGAACGTCCATCTTCGCTCACGCCGTGCTGCCCTCGTTTCGCGTTAATGTCGCTTCACGTACGCGCCAATCGAGCCAAACTCCTCGATGTATTGTGCGTACGTACGTATCGCGGATGAGCGACAATTTAACGCGCCCGGAATTTAACACTGGAGCCACCAAAATGACCAATTTCCAATCTTTTGTTGGATATTTTATGATTTTCCGTAAAATGTACAAATAAAAGTACTTGCGTTCTTTCTTTTTACTTTTTGTTTTGACATCTTCGATGGAAGTTTTGCGTTTTAATCGCCGGTAATTCTAGCGTTGACGTTTCGCCTTCCGTTCACTTTTTACGAGCCCGACGCGAGAAATATCTAGTCGATATCGTCAGCTCCATTTTGTTCCTCCTCGTCGTTCAGTTCCGAAGAAACCGAATGGTTTATCTTTTTACAGTTCTTTCAGTTCGACTTTCAATTCTGACTCTGATTACCGTGGCAAAATAATCAGATTGCTCTGCTCGAATGAACTCTATATTTAGACTTTTTGCTGGAATCCGAAAGAAAAAGATGGGGGCTGAGAAAATAAAAGATTGGGGAACAGAATGTAAAAGTGCTAGAGCTTTAAAAGGATCGAGAAGGAATTTCTAGCTGACGCGTCGTTTGCCCCTTTTTTTTTTTTTTCAGGAAGAACCCAGAGAGATTTCTATTCGATCATTTTCGTTCGTTTTAACCGTTCAATAGGGAGAAACTTCTCTTTGCTACTCGGAGGTCCTTTCGGGGATCGACGTTCCTTTCAACCAAGCCTCAAAGATGCCTCTTTGAGATCTGTCCTTAGAGATAAGTCCGTTGTGTGCATGGAACGGTAATTTAGCGTGTAGCTAAAGCACACTGGCTGATAGAGTGCTGATTAGAGCGTTTAGAGACGCCAACTAATAAAAAGATCGTTTCCATGGAATTGCATAAGCGTCGTCCCATCTACTTTGGAAAGCCGAGATGACATACGCGTTGTGAAGTCACGTCAGAGAGAATGCTGTCCCGTACCGGGAGCTAATTTAGCATAAAACACGCGTCAGAGGTGAAACAATTACACCGGTCGATGGCTCGAGTTGTTGCAGCGTTCGCGAAACCGCGGCGCGCCACGGTCACGAGGAACACGAGGAAAAGAGAAAACGATGAGCGCACGATCTACACACGGGGGGGCCGCTCCTTTTGCGAGCCAACCTGTGTAACGTAACAATGAGTCGAGCGCGTCATCGCGTCGAGTCCGCGAACGTCGCAACTGTCCACGTATCTATGCGCGTTCGCCGATCGGTCTGTACGGTGTGCACCGATTCCTACGTAGTCGACCTTTACGGTTTATTCCTGTATTGCTTTCGCAACGCGCAATCGCCGATCCATCAGCGACTTTCGTCCAACGATCGACGAGATTGCCGATATACATCGATGTGTGTGTGAAAATATTCAACGCAAACCGACAGGTGATGTCCGGAGAAAATTTATTTATAACGTCCTCAATGGACGTTATAAGGTTTCTCGTTGCTCCAAAGAAGAGAAACACGTCGATCTTTTTTTTCTTTTTGTTTTGTTTAAGAAATAGCCGTTCAGGTGTTCGAATTTTGTTTCTCAGAGCGTTTATACTTAGCCTTTGAATAATAATGTCTTTTCATGCTATTCATTCGCACAGCCGATGCAAAACCGATCGTGTTTCTGTGCTGTAACGCGGTAACGTTGTTGGTATCGTCTGACGAACGGACGCTGCGGGGGATTTTTAACGTAAAACACACGAGACAAAGCTTCGACCGGGGGTAATTGCTTTTAATCGTTTCCACTTTCGTCCGCGGCACATATCCCATCCATTAAATTCGCGAAATAATTCCATTACATCGTCCAGCGTGTAATTACGCGCTCTTCCATTAAACCGCCGACTCGAAATATCATACCTTAATGTGATTACCGTGTGAAAATCGATAGTTTGGATAGTTTCGACAATTTTCATGCCGTTTCGACGCAGGGCGCAACAAAACTGCTCTTCGCGCTCGGGGCGTTTCGGCCCCCGACGATTCCTCCTCGCGAAGAAACCGGCAAACGTTCCATCCGTAAAATTATTCCGAAACGCGTCGAATTCCTTTCGGTCGGCGCGAAATGAAACCCGCGTCCCATAAAATATTCGAAACTCCTCCAGACTCACTTGTATTTGTCCCGGACTTTCTAAACACGTGCATTTGCCAGTTTCTTTTTTTGCAAATTCCACAAAGTGACCAAAAGATCGTGGTTAAAACCGGAGGCTGTGTCGTTTCCCTCGCGAGGGAGAATTCGCGTCGGCCGGAAACTTCACAGGTAGAACAATGCGCGCCACAGTTTCGAAACTGTCCAGAGCCAACCGCGAGGATCTGAGATCGCTTTCTATCGCGATAACGAAAGATTATTTCTCGTGCACGAGCCGAGAGAGAGAGAATTCGATGACATGTTTGAATGTCTGCTCGGGGGTATACGTTTTGTTATCTCAACCGCCGATGACGCGTTAAGATAAAGTACAAAGTAGCCGCGAGTCGGAGTTAATCCCGTCGAACGAACCGAATTGCAAATTGTTGCGTGTAGCTTCCTGATTGATTCAGGAGAAATGCTGTGTACAGCCGCTGATAATTGGAAACATTTAATAATTGGGAATCAATAGCACGATTGATTGCTACATTAATGATATTATTACCAGTCAGTGAACGAGATTAAATTAAATATAAATCAAAGTCGAGTGAATTCAAACGCTGGAATCACGACATCGAATAAATCGATAGTAACCTTTTAATTGTATATTCTACATTTAAAAGTCTTTCAATCTCTTGCCAATTCAATAGTAATCGTATGTCCACGAATCTTTCAACTTCGAAAAGTCTCGATTGAACTCGAGATATCGAGTTTATCGAGTTTATCGATCTTCCAAAACTTCGCCAAATATCAGCAACCCGAAAACCAAAGTCTCCCGAAATATCACCAAACTTCAACGATAGCAAGTGCACAACGAGTACACTGGATCGTCCCAGCGATCTGTTCCAATTAGCCTTGCCGGGCGCCAGGATAGAAATCCAGTTTATCTCGCGAACGAAACGAAAAGCAGAGTCGAATTTTCTACTCACTGGCTAGTCTCGATAAAGTCTGAGTCCTCCCGAGTCTTCTCCTCGTTGGCCAGAGGCGTTCTCGTTGGATGGGTGAGCGCGACGTGCACGTCGCGTGGTGAGTTTCGGACCGGGAGCCGGTTCCGAGATGTTGTGTTCGGTTGTCCGAAACGCGACTACGGCAGAAGAGATCGAGAAGAGAAAAAGAAAGAAAGAGAGAAAAAGAGAGAAAGAGAGAAAAGAGAGAGAGAGAGAGAGAGAGAGGAGGAGGCGCAGCACGTGGCGGGAAAGCAAGAAGCGCGGCCGCAAAAACGGCAGGCTACGACACGACCTCGCCGACGGTCGCAACGAGACTGAACTTCCAGCCAGGCGGCCGCTCCAGTCTGGAAACAGCTGCACCGCCAACCAGCGCCAGAAAACTACTCCGTCGCCTGACGGGGACCGGCAAGCCGCGCCAAGTGTATCCTCCGATCGGTCCATGGAAGGGGCACGCCGAAGTGGAAAAATCACGTTTCACCCTATTGGGATCGCCTGATCCGCCTGTTGTTCGCCTACTGGTTGCTGATCGGAGCGAGACCGGATCGAGTCGTCTTCGTCCTCGTGCTTAAGCAGCAGTCGTCAATTAGAACTTTGATCTCGGAGCTTTTCGAACTGTTTCCCCTTTGTATTTTCTTTCGTCGATCTACGATTGGACATTAGCGAGGAGATCAGCAAGGCTCGCTACTTGCGACTCTCGCAGCGACGTGACATGTAGCAGTCGATTATTGAAACTGTTTTTCTTTCGCAGACTCGATGCGAGTTGATTTACGATCGAACATCGGCAGACAGTTGCTTCTCCGATTTAATTTGTAACCCGTCGGATGAGGTTGTCTCCGAGTCAATTAGAGCTCCGGCTTTCTTCGGATTTTCTTTCGAAGATTCGACGCGAGATGATTTACGACTGAACACTTGGCTTGACTCGTGACTTATTGGCTCGGAGTAGCGGCAGTCAATTGAAACTTGAGTTTTCCAACTTTCCAAATTTACCTGCTTCGGTTAGGTTAGGTTGGGTTGGGTTTATGATCAAACATTGACAAGGAATTGCTTCTAGTTTGTAGCTCGTAACTCGTTGGACGAAGTGCTTGATTAAACAGCAATCAATTGCATCTCTGGTTATCTTTAAAAAATTTCCTATTTAAACATAGTGCGAAAAGTACGATCGTATGGCGCGTAATCGTATATCATTTATTTGAAAGTGAACATTCTGAATTATCGGCGCAACCATTACGATTACACGGTCCGTTCCATTTAAACAGAAATTTGCAATTGTTCGTACAATTGCAAAATTTCGCGGCAAAGATCTGCAGAGAAGGGGTGAGAAAAGTATCTGCCGGTGGCAGGATAACGTATCGCTGGCGTAGCAGGCAAGACGCCCCCACGGTATATCGGGGCTATTACCTGAAAAAGCGAATACTCCCCTTCACTGGCAGCTGCTCTCGCAGTGCAAATATTTACATTTTCGTATGAGGCCCTGGGTCGTTCACACGAGGCCTGCAACTTGCAGCCGAACGTTGCGCAGCCCGCTCAAACGCGGCGAAACGGGGATGCAAATTCGAAACGAAGAACCACCACTGCCAGCGTCTCCCTCGGCGCTTTCGTCGATCGCCTCGTTGGGAAAATAGCGCGCTGCAGGGTGCAAAACTGCACCGTGTTCTTCCTTGTGTCACGAATCAGCCAGTCGTAAAGATCCAACGGGGAAGATCGAGGGCCAGAAACACTGGACGAACGATTCGATAAATCTGCGTGCGTGTATGTCACTCTCTCATTACCAGAGAATTATAACTCTCAAATAATATGCGTGATGGATTAAGAATTTTGATCCTTTGTCACGAACTCTGATTTCGACCTGGAAGCAATGGAAAATTGCACATCTGTGGAATTTCGATCCAAATTGGAATTTTTAGAATGTAGGACTAACGTAACTATGTAAACGTAATGTTTGACTAACAAGTAGATTCGAAAGAGAATTAAACGAACCACTTGGAAATTGCAAAATTAAGGGTTAACGCGTTACGATCGCGTTCAGCTCGCTGCAAAGCAACACCTGTGCCGTAATGCGTCGGTCTCGGGTTATTACGCGCAGCGTATCGTTGTCGAAACCCCAGCTACCATGACTACCAGAGTACGTTTATTGGGCGAAATTCAAGAGGAAAGTTTCGCTGCGGATCGTTCAGCGACCGGCAGTTCAAATCGAATGATACGAAACTCTAGCTGATAACGGCGAATTTTGAGAATCGTCCGAGCATTGTACGTAGCAGTGTCATCCCAAGCTTATCAGTGTTTTTAACTGCGACTTAGACACGTGCGCTTTAAATTTGCTTATGCCAGGCCGGCAACTACTCGGTAAACCATGGCAAATATTAACCTAGCCGCTATCTTCGATGCGAGTGCTCTCTCCTGTTAGCATCTTCCTGCCCTGCTGAATCTGTTTTCACGGTCGTCTGTACGGTTCTTACGTGACTTTTCACACTGTTTTCTATCATTAAAAATATATTCTGCGCTGCAATTTAGTTCATTGTTGATTTTTACGAAACAGTATCCAGCTCGTTTATCGGTGCAATATCATTTTTCCAAACCGTGATAGCGGATTGCGAGCGAAACGGTACATCCTTCTCTCTCACATCCTTCATTCATCTCTCTCCATAAAGAATCTTCTTTAAAAACGGCATAAAGACAAAAGTTCAAATAAATTTATTTTACATCTACTATGTGTAATGTCTCGATGTTTTGCATATTTTGCGCATTGCGGGTGTTCTCGCCTGCGCAACTTGCAGTTTCCCATGAATTCATAAAAATCCGCAGTCTAGTTACTCACTCACGGTTGGTCTGAGCAACTGAGTTTCGAACAATTCAGACAAACGCAACGTACTCGTTGTCAGCGTTAACCTCGAGTACGTGCAACTGAACGTTCCTCGTTTTTTGCCACTCGTCGCGGGCCTTCCTTCAACAGAGTCCGTCCGTGCGACGAGAAACAAATCACAGCTCTTGTAGAAGCCATCGAAAAGGCAGAGGCCACTTGTTCGGGCCGACCAGCCGTCGTTCGTCGAGTATTCAGCAAGCCCGAGCACACTGGCGTCGTGCGCTCGCTTTGACCGAGTCGCATGCATAACTAAGTTCTCGTCGATCGGCTATTTATTTAGACTGCAGGCTGGAAAGTCGATGGCGCCAGAATATTTGCGATATTGCGGAGACTGAGGCCCGGAGAGGTGGGCGGTCCAGGTGATACGTTTATGCGTTTTCGTAGAAGCGTGCTGTGCACTGGCTCTCGGGTGTCTATCTCCTCTTCAGCCGGGGGAACCGGAAATATATCGTGAAAGGGCAAACTTGTACATACATACGTACACGGTGTTAGCGTTCCTGCGCTACCTCGGTTGCAACCTGGAGATAATGCAAGTGATGAATTCGTTTGCCTTGTTGCTGGTAAGCTGAGAGAAGTTTACTGCTTAGTTTACTCCGCTTGATTCCGCGTTAGTTACTGCCATTAGCTTTTAATGGCAGATATGATCAATGCGTGTCTTTTATCTGCATATGTTTGTTAATTCAATGAACTGAAGTCGACTGCTATCTTTCGATTAATTAATTAATTAATTAATTAAAGCAGAGTACTACCCCTGTAAATCCCCACTATACCTCTCCGACGGAAGTAAATTTCGATGGCAATTCAAATCTGGGGCATCAATCGAAAATAGTCGAGGTGAACGTGGAAATTCCGGGGAAATTCGTGAATTCGTACGTACAAAGGACGGAAGGTAAACTGTAAATTTCGTTCTGAATCTCCTATATTAAATTGCATTTCAGCAGCACGGTTCCCTTTACGTTCGCTGCAACGATCCATTATTATCGAATGAGCAAGAGTTTGCAAGAGGAAGTATCCGAATAACGAAATACCAGGCAGCAAAAGCTCGCTCCTTATCCCGTTGTCCCGTTTCATTCTCATCGGAACGTAATTCCATTACAATTATTACGATGTTTCGTGCGGCACGATCCTCCGCCCCTGGCAAACTCACGAGTTTCGTCTGAAAACCGGCAACTTTGTGACTCGTTTCGACCTGCCACCGTAATTATTCCGTTTTGCTGCAGCCGTAGCGACCTGTCAGCTAGCCGCTCACGCGAATGCTTTCGTCTGACGCGTCTATTCCTTTCCGGTTGGCCCGAGGGCGTAATTAAAATCTCGTAGATCACGCGTAAACGTGTCTCGATGGTATGTAATAATGATGCTCCAGACGCGTTAATCGCGGGATAATTGCGCGAACCGCTTGTGAACTGGCACTCGATCTCGCTTTGATCCTGACGGACGCGTTGATTTGAAAACATCGACGCGTTAATCGACGCATTTCAATGGATTTATTTCGAGCAACTATGCCGTTAATGGGGCATCTTGGCGGAGAGGATTCGTCATTTTATAATAAGATCTATCAACTCGCCACCGGCGATCACCGATGACTGATGTTTCTATTCTTACAAACTGGCGTTTCAGAATGATATTCGAATAAAAAGAACTTCAAAAGAACGACGCAAATAATTAGGTAACGCCATCAAACGAACAATTCGCTATCGTCGCGCTTCCGTTGTAACTTTGTAAAATTAGGTACTCTGTCCTGTAAATGAAACGTACAAAGTTGTGAAGGTGAAATTATTGCGATATTTCAGTCGTAATAACGCTTGTAAACGAAAGTATCCTGAGAACGTGAGGAACGTATCAACTACTACAATAAAAGCTACGTACAATAGTCGCCGGCGTGGCGTATGAATAAAATCGCGCATTCACGAGAATCTCCTCGGTAAATTTTCTATTCAGAATTCCGTGAAACGGCGTGCGCGTATTACGACGAGTGTTTCATGGCCGAGTTCCCAGAAAGTTGGTATTGGAAAAACCGATATATCCGAGCGCGGACTGTATTCTCCCCCGGGAAGAGACTCTTGCTTTTATCATTAACCACGAGGACGCAAGAATGTTGGCTGATAGTACGTTAAAAGGTAGCACGCGAGATAAGCACCGGGAAGGTTAGATAGGGGAATGTGTGTCGAGTAGTCTGCGACACTTTCGAATCCGTAGCAGGGCTGCTGCAGGCTCGAGGAGCTCCGTTGTGTGCGTCATACATAATGCAGCGACAAAGTAGAGATGAACGGCTGCCTGGGTAACGGGCATGTTAAATCCGCAATGCAAATTTCACGCGAAAACTTCCGATCGGCCGTCCCATCGCTTCGCGACGAATTCCTGTTTTTCATCAATAATTTAGCCTCCCTTTGCTCTCTCTCTCTCTCTCCCTCCTGCTCGAGCCAGTCAGAGAGCGTGCAAACTTCCCATCGAGAGAGTATCTGGCGTCTTCATCTCAACGCTCGTTCCGCTTTCTTTCAATAAGAATAGAATACATTTGCCTTGCAGTCAGGCGAGAGTGAACCGTCGGTATCTACGATGAATACGTTTACTCAAAAACTCACTCCTCGTTGGTTGGCTCGGCTCCTCGTTCTTGATCGTATCTGACGGTATTCTTGTCTCGTGACTCGTTTCCTTTTCATTTTTCCTTCATTTTTTTTTTCTTTTCTTTCCCCCCCCCCCCCCCATCGCGTATTCGTTCTTTGCACATCGTGCGTATCTATGCCACTGCATAAAGAGTCTCGTGTTGCATCGGTTAATCGAATTGAGTCGTTCATCCTCACCTCGATCGAAACATCCCCTTCGTTCAGCCTGATCGCAAGTAAGAACTAGAGGCTACGGGTGCTCACGTGCCGAGGCCACGTTAGACTCCCCGTCTCATTTACCAATAGACAGATCGGATTACCAACGGACCACCAGCGGATAGAGAGCAAGAGTTACTTTACGGTGAATTAGGTCACCTGTTCCTCCGGTTGCCGCAGACAGGAAGTCGTTGAAGTTCGTCGATTACGCGGTGGTACAATCCCCCGCGGTTCATTAACGTGTACCATTCAGTCGGTCAGTTGTGACGCATTTTTTTAACGAGTTGGTTACTTCAATGGTAAACGAAAAGAGAGAAGGTTCGCGATACCGGCAACCTGTTCCGAGTACTCATCGTCGTACCCATCATCGTCTGTTTTTACTGGCGGCTGCTCGTAATTAAAATGTGCGGCTTGATTAAAACGAAGCGTGTAACCGGTCGCGTGAAAGTATAAGAAGACGAGGGGGCCTCTATTCGCCTTGTTCCCTCCGTAGTCGTTAGCGGCCCGTCTCCTCAACGATTAGGTCATCTTCACCCTTGCGGCGTTTTCGTCTCCACGACGACAAAGCCACGGCATATCCCGGATGCGATGATTATCGTTAAGAATCACCGAGTCTTTGCCGACTCTTCTCCTCCTCCCCCTTGCTTTCGCCAATCTGTCTCGTTCCTCTTTTTCCTTCTCTCGATCGTCGGCTGGCCATTCCTCTCTTTCCTGTCTTCGAGACAGGACGACCACGTGCGCCCTGTCAAGGCCCACGCGACACCCATTACGAGCAATCGGCCCTTCAAATGCGCCATAAACGACGCGGGCGATTCTTCAATCTCACCGTGGAATGCGTCTTCAGCAAGTGGTCACGCTTGGTGGAATTATAATATTATCTAGTTGGAGCGCAACCGGACAAGAAGAATCACTCGGCTCGTTATGCAACAACGTGCGGTACTCGAGACGTGATCGTTGAAAATTCTTTCTTGCAAAATACGACGGGCGCGAATGGTGTGATGATGGTCGTTCGATGTAGAGTTAAACGCATGCTACAGTGCAAGCAATGACTTTATATTTCTTTCTACACATCTGTGACGCGGCATCGTATATTCGTATATAAATTAAACGCACGAGTCGCCGAGACGAAAGAGAGCTGTCTTTACAAAAGTGTTTTACACGTATGCTCGCGTACGATGCATTTTCTCGTACAGTATAAAATTACTTTCCTGTTTACACACTCACGAAATATTACAGTCTTACTGTATTACCACCGTACTTACATTACACGGTACAATTACTAGTATATTACAGACATTCGAGCGCCTTACGACAAAATATTCAATGACAGAAACATATGTTGAAGAGTTGCTAATTACAAGTGCACGTCGATTAATACCGCTATTATACATCGTTAAGGAAATCCGACGACAGTCATGTACAATCGGTAGAAAACCGATTGTATAGAAACATTAAGTAAATCCAGCGTAATATCATTTAAAGTTATAGAATTCAGCTTAATAATTCACACAGGGAAAAATAATATTGATCATTTCCCCTAGCACTAAAACTACGCGATAAATTAATCGTTCCATTCTATTACGAAATAAGTAATATGCTTCAAGGATTTGCCGTTTGAACTCAATACTATTGAATACTATCGCGAATAATAAATAAAATGACGTGTGAAACATTGCTATGAAACAAAGTTGAAATAAACATCAATTGCGTACATGCAAAATATCAATTTGGTCACAGAAATGTTCTTTTCCCGCTTTAAATTAAGAACATGTACCCGTTGATATTCTAAATTATACAAAATTCAATTTGGACGGGGAATCTTTTGGCACGTACTGGTCCATGGCATAATGGCACTTTCCGAAGCCACTTTCTCAGAAGTGGATAAATCAATCGTATTGATATTTTGTTTTCTAAAGCTGTTCTACTATGTCATGATCGTTCTTGTAAGAAGTTTGTTTGATACTATTTTTTTGAGAATGCTTCGTCTTTTGTAATTCCTTAGCGAAGTACATTATCGTCGTTTTAAGTCCTTCGGCTAGAGGAACCTTCGGTTCCCAATTCAAATATTTCTTAGCTCTACTAATATCGGGTCTCCTTCGTTGTGGATCATCTTCGACTGCGGCAAGTTCGACTATCTTACTATTAGTACCAACTAGATCCTTTATTATAAGGGCGAATTCTGTAACCAATTGAGATTCGTTATATATATATCGTACAAAATAATCTAAAAGAATTTAATATCACATTTACCTTCTATTGTGTGCTCGACAGGATTTCCAATGTTTATTGGTTGAGTATAATTAGACGCCATTAAGGCAACTAATCCATCGACTAAATCAGACACATACTGAAAAGATCGCGTCTGTTTTCCACTGCCATATATCGTGATTGAATCATTCTGTAATGCCTGCAGAATAAAATTCGAAACTACACGACCGTCATTCATATGCATCCTTGGCCCAAATGTATTAAAAATTCGAGCAACGTGCACCGAGACACCCTCTTGTCTCATGTACGCGTAACTTAATGTTTCCGCTACGCGTTTTCCTTCATCGTAACAAGCTCTTGGACCTATAAAAATTTCAATCGTGAACTTTTACTTCTTATTCCATGTTCCATTGATCCAACATAGTTGCAGTAATGGTTTTTTTATACCTATAGGATTCACATGGCCCCAATAAGTTTCTGATTGAGGATGCTCATTAGGATCTCCATAAACTTCAGATGTACTAGCTATTAAAACTTTTGCTCCTACCCTTTTTGCAAGACCTGATGTGTAATTAAATAGTCATGTTTATTGATTACTTAAAAAATAGATTCTCAACAATCTAAATAAACATACCGTTTACATACCTAAGATATTTATTGTACCTAGCGTATTTGTCTTTATCGTTTTGACTGGATTAAGCATATAATGTGGTGGACTAGCTGGGCTAGCAAGATGATATATCTCATCAACCTCCAAGTAGAGAGGTCTGACAATGTCATGGTGAACAAGTTCAAAGTTCTCATGACCAACCCAATGTTCAACATTACGCTTTCTTCCAGTAAAAAAATTATCTACAACTATTACTTCGTGGCCAGCAAGCATCAAACGGTCAACTAAATGTGACCCAACGAAGCCTGCTCCACCTGTGACTAATATCCTTTTACGGTTTTTATAGTTCAGGAATTTAACCGTTGGAAAATCTTTCGACACCTTGTTCTCAATCTTGGCTTCAAGATGTTGCAATTTACCCTCTAATTCACGAATACGTATTTTTGCTTCCTCGATATTTTTGATATCCGCGTAACGTACATTGTCATCAGTCTCTTGAACTTTTTCATTGACAGTTTCGATCTCGTTTACATCCTCTAAGCGAGACTTACGATCTCTCGGATGAAGTCGAGTGAAAGATTGTTCATCTTCTGGATTGACTAACGTTTTGTAAAATCCTAACACTGCAAGAAGGTACATGACATTATCGCACAAAGCAAGCATTCACAGCTGCGAGGAATTAATTTGCATTGTAACCAAAATATTTACCTAATATTATACAAATCACGGAAAAGGCAACCTGTTTCATCTTTCGTGGCGTGACAACCATGCTTCAACATTGCACGTGTCATTGAAGATTTACTTTATATTTACCATGAACTTGTCATAGATTAATGTCACAGTATCACACAATGAAGAGAAGAGCGAGTTCGATCCCATGTTATTTCCTGATTTTTATAATAAGACATAACCTCTTACATCATCACTGTTTATCACGAGATTCACAATACTTCAAACACTGTGTTACTTAATTATTGATGTAACGTTGGTGCTGCTATCTGAGCACCCTGAAGCAAACGTTCCACAAATTTTGTTTCTTATTGTCTGTTTGGTCTGACGTATCGTGGGCCGATAACTTAACCTCAAAATTTTCAGTGGACACTCACGCAGGCGCAGATGCTGTTTTTTGATTGATATATAAGGCTGTGGCAGTACAAAGGAAACATCTCAAGTAGTTTTTCCGAAGTCGCAGTGGCAGTGATATTTGAAATATGGCAGAGGTCATTGATTGCAATTTTCCTGTTTGGGGCCTTTTACCTAAAAAAGAGACTGGTGTCACTCAATTTCTTACCAAATATCCGGAATACGATGGTCGAGGAGTTATCATTGCAATTTTCGATTCAGGGATTGATCCTGGGGCTCCTGGTATGCAGGTAAGTAAGCTTTTACATAGACACGCCTCACGATTATCCAAATCTGTACTTTTCTTTGTCATTTTTTTTTTTTCTCTTTTTTATAATCCGATATAATTTTCTTCATAATTTTGTCCCTAACAAAAACGCATGATGTCAAAAGTTATGACTTGCTAAACGCGTCTGTTTCTCGTAAATTTCTTTGTGTTTTCTTTATGTACAAAGTGGAAGAATAATTTCATGTTAAATTTGTAATTTAGATTTATTCGTCTTTATCATCATTTTTTAATCATATTTGTACATTTCCGTTGTAATCGTTGATTACTATTATGTATCAAACTTTTTCTAGCTTAACAATAAATGGTTGAACATTGTTTACTGTGGGATTAATAAGATCATTAAATGCTAAAATGGAATGCATTAGTCACTATTTACTGTAAAAGTTTAGATTTGTTATCCTTTATTTTATTGTATGATAACACTTATGAAATGATACAGCAGATTTTCCTTAAACAAAAGGAAATGCTTCATTTTACAATGAATGTGTCTTAAATAGGAAACTTCAGATGGAAAGCCAAAAATTATTGAAAGATATGACTGTAGTGGAGCTGGAGACGTAGATATTAGTAAAATTGTGCAAGCACCTGACGGATATATAACGGGAATAAGTGGCCGTAAATTAAAGGTATATTCCAAATAATGACTAAGATTAATAATACTCAGTAGATACATATAATGATAACTGATAGATACATATAATGATAAATGGTAAAAAATTACTTCTTTGTCTTAGGTTCCATCCAGTTGGAAAAATCCCACTGGACATTATCACATTGGAGTAAAGAATTTGTATTCATTGTATCCAGGAAAGTTAAGAGAAAGAGTATTAATAGAAAGAAAAAAACGATTATGGGACACATGTCAAAAATCTGCACTTGCAGAAGCATCTAGGCAACTACAAGTAAATAAATTAATAATTGCATTTTGACTGTATTGAAAATAAGAAACCTTCATCTTTTGCACAAAACAATTTTACACGTTCGTCAGAAATTGATATCTTATCTTTAAGCAGGTTCTGAAATTAATTAAAAATATCATATTTAAGAATAAGAACATAAGAATAAATAGGCTTTTAGACCATGTGATCCAAAGATAGGGTTGTTTTGGGTATGTTGAACCATGCAATCAAATGAGGCCAGTTTCACAATGTGTCACAGTGATCTGTATCTAATGCTATAATTATAATTGGCAGTTTGATCTATTGTAAAGCCATTGATTCATTACATAAGCCATATACATAATATTGTGTAACGTTTTTTTTATACTTTTTAATAGTGTGCCTGCAAACAAATTTAATTAAAATATAAGCAAATATTATGCGAGCATGTAATTTTTAATGGATAAAAACAGATTTGATTTTTATATTATTTAACTATTGTACATAGGAATTTGAAGTAAAGAATCCACAATTAAACAGTTTAAAAGAAAGACTAGAAAAGGAAGAGCTTGAAGCTAGAGTTGAAATATTAAATAATATAGAAAAAAAATACTCTGATGTAGGACCTACATATGACTGTGTTGTTTTTCATGATGGTGAAGTTTGGAGGTAAAGATATATGTTGAATACTTTGAATTTCTATTAAAAATATTTTCTTTATTAACATATTGCTATTAATCCTTTATTTCTTTTACAGAGCATGCATTGACACTTCTGAAGAAGGTAACTTGGAAGCCGGTGTCCTTTTAGGAGAATACACTTTGACGAGAGAATATGCACCTCTTATACCTGAAGATCAATTAAATATTAGTATTAATGTTCACGATGATGGAAATACATTAGAAATTGTTAGTTTATGCTGTAGGTATTAATGAGAGTCGATTCATAACTTTGTTACGTTTTTGTAATTACAATTAATCTCATTATATTGCAGCAAGTCATGGTACGCATGTAGCTTCAATTGCAGCAGCGTATTTTCCTGATAATCCTGAGTCAAATGGTGTAGCGCCTGGTGCTCAAATTATTTCATTAAGTGTGGGAGATGGCCGCATCGGTACAATGGAAACAGGAACTGCGGTAATGCGTGCAATGATACATGTAATGAAACACAAAGAGAAAATACACATAATAAACATGAGTTATGGAGAACATGCTCACTGGTCTAATACGGGAAGAATAGGAGAATTAATGAATGAAGTTATCGATAAACATGGTGTAACGTGGGTAGCGTCTGCTGGTAATCTTGGACCTGCTTTGTGCACTATTGGTTAGTTAATAAGAATGTTCGAAAATTTTTTAGTACGTATTTGAAACATGTATTCTAGTACATCCCATCCATTTTAAAATCATATAGGGACACCACCAGATATCAGTACTAACAGCGTGATTAGTGTTGGTGCCTATGTGTCTCCTGATATGATGGTAGCTGAATATTCTTTAAGAGAAAAAATGCCGGGCATGTCATACACGTGGTCATCTCGAGGGCCAATGATCGATGGTGGAGCTGGAATTACTGTATGTGCTCCAGGAGGAGCTATAACTAGTGTCCCTAATTTTACATTAAGAAAAAGTCAACTCATGAACGGTACGAGTATGGCTGCCCCTCATGTTACTGGAGCTATTGGTATATCGAATTTTTTTTATAAAATGTATGATACTGTGATAGAGAGAAGCATATTTTAATATAGTGTTTGTTTTACAGCAATACTTATATCAGGACTTCTTGCGAAAGGTTGTCCTTTTTCTCCATATAGCATAAAAAGAGCGCTTGAAAACACAGCTTTATATATACAAAACCTGGATCCTTTTGCACAAGGTTCAGGATTGTTACAAGTTGAACGTGCGTTCGATAATCTTCTTACTTACAACGATGTACCTGAAAGGGATGTAAGATTTACCATTAACTGTGGTCCAAATAACGCCAAAGGAATTCACATGAGAAACGGTGTCATTGATCGATCAAAAGATTATGCCATTACTGTCGAACCTATATTCCTTAATAGCGAAAATACTGGTATAATTTTACGTCTGTTACAGTAATACTATATGTTTTAGTTGGATGTGATTTATTATAATATTTGGATGCTTTATAGACCCAGCACTTAAAATTGCTTTCAATTTGAAATTAACTTTGGTATGCGATGCATCTTGGGTACATTTTCCAACGCATCTTGATTTAATGAATATGGTTCGTGCATTTGCTATCAAAGTTGATGGTTTTAATTTACCCGAAGGTGTTCATACAACTAGGTAAATACATTCGGACTGATATATTTTGCTTTTCGTATCAATGACGTGTAATATCAGTGCTAATTGTCATTTATAGCGTGCGAGCATATGATGTAACAGATATTGCAAAAGGACCAGTGTTCCAAATACCAATAACTATAGTGCAACCACAAACACTGCCAAAAACTGCGATCCTTCCAGACTTAGCGTATACAAATATTTTATTTAAACCGAATACAATCCGTCGACATTTTATTCTCGTTCCTGAAGATGCAACATGGGCGGGTATGCATTTTCTGCAATATTTATTTCATATGTACAACATTGGACACATAAGATGAATGTTTTAACATAATTAAATTCAGTGGTTAGATTGAAGAGCACAGAAAAAGATAAAACTGGAAGATTTGTGATCCATAGCGTTCAACTGAAACCACGTTTGTCTTGTAAAACTCTAGAAGTTAATAAGTTGTTCACTGTTACTTCTCAGTCAGAAATTGTCCATCCATTTGCTGTTCAGGTATTATCGTCATACATTTTACGTTCAGTATTCTCAAATGATAATTTAGATATACATATATATTTTATTCATAGGGAGGATTGATCTTAGAAGTGGTTATCGCAAAATATTGGGCAAACATAGGTGACATGTTAGTCGATTATTACATAGAATTTCATGGTATCCATATGATAAATGGAAATCTTACAATGCAATCTGGCGATGGAATAAATCGCTTAGAAGTACGAAGTTCTCTCAGGAATGAAGAAGTAGTACCCAATATTTGTCTTAAATCATCCGTACAAGTATTGAAGTATGTTAATCAAAAATGTTGTAAACAAATTTATCAATGAAAATGAATTGACATATTTTCTTTTCTAACGTTACAGACCCACTGATGCAAAAATTACACCTTTACGAGAACGAGATATTATTCCGCCTTCACGACAAATTTATGAATTGCAATTAACATATACGTTCCACTGCGCAAAAGCAACTGAAGTAACTCCAAATGCTGCATTGCTCAGCGATTTATTGTATGAGAGCGAATACGAAAGTCAGATGTGGATGATTTATGATACTAATAAACAACTTATTTGTTGTGGAGACGCATACCCATCCAAAGTAAGGATAAGTATAAATTAATGTTACACAATAAAGAAATAATACCATGTTTTATTACAGTATGCTAATCAAAAATTAGAGAAAGGCGATTATACTTTGAAAATACATGTACGTCATGAAAAGAAAGATTTACTCGATAGATTAACGGAAATGCCGTTCCTTTTAAGTCACAAGCTAAATAATCCAATTAATCTGGATGTATATGCCAGTCAGTCACAAGCTATTATTGGTGGCAAGAAAATGATAGCAGCTTCAGTTCCACCCGGTCATATTCTTCCTTTATATGTTGCTCCCCTGACTAATGAAAACAAGTAAGTGTTTTTTCCACATGCTGTACATGATAGGAATTAAAATCATTTATTAATGTCATTTATTATGATACCAAGAAAAACATATAATTTTGTTCTATTTTAAAGTTCTACGTTCATTTTGCGTATGTAGCGGTACATATATTATTTTCTTATGCAAATAAAACTTGGTGCATGGATACGTTTATTATTATTCAGAAATGTAAATGTTCAAAAGATGTTAGATCAGAAAATTGTTAGAATTTACTATTGATTATTCTCTATTTTTTCATATATTTGTCTACAAAAATATAAAATAGTTTATGAAAAATTATTTTATATTTTTGTTATAAATCAAATGTTTCGAAAATATTACTAAGAAAATTTTCTTCCTTTTCCATCCCGCAGCGCTGAAAACAAGTAAGTCTATAGCATTCTTTTTATAAACATTTTTAAACATTTACATGCTTCTAACCAAAAATATCAATTAAAGCAGATATTTTTCTCTATTATTTTTCTTTATTATAGATACTTCTATTTTATGCATTATCTCATTGCATCTGCATTTTAATTTAATTTTACGAATTCTTCATTATTTAAAAATGTTTGGTTTATTTATTGCTTAAATTTTAGACCTCAATATTTAGATTAATACATGTAATTATATTCACATGTTGGAGGCTTTTTCTAATTACTTTTGCATAGGAGCTTAAATTTATACGCTTTATGTATGCTTTCTTGGACATAGAAATGCTATATACTTCCTTTTTATCTTAATTTTACCTATTAATTTCGCGTGTTATTTCGTCCATAACATTTCTTAGTAGTAGAGAAGCAATATCTATTGTTAATTTGTTTGAAAAACACTAATTTTCTATTTTATTTTAAAGAGTTTCCAAAAGTACTGCCTTAGGAAATGGTAGTTACTTACAGGGTTCATTAACCTTCTGCAAAGATGATAATGGGAAAAAAGTGGATTGTCATACATTTAAGTATATTTTATCTGAACCAACCAAAAAATCTAGTAGTAGCAGTAGTGGCAATAGCTCTTACAATTCATCAAAGGAGAAGACTACCAAATGGGATGAATACAATGAAGCACTTAGGGATTTCAAATGCAGTTGGCTTACGAAGCTGGGTAATCAGATTTTTCACTCACCTAACATTAGTTATATATAATTATATATTGTACAGGATCTATTGTCATAAAAATACTTTTTTTTCTTTTCCGGTTTCAATTCAACAAATAGCGCCTTCTACGAGTAAGTTTATTAGAGTGCAATAAAACGCTATTTCAAAATTTGTTTTGAAACCTTGCATAGTTGTGTTTAAATGATTATCGAACATTCTTGTTGTCATTTGTTTCATTCCAATGCACGATTATGTAACATGTATACAAATAATTTACTATAATTTATCTTTCCCTTTGTGATGTTCGAAAAAAATTATTAGTAGTAATATTTACATATTATAATAATACATATCAATATTATTTCAATACATACGGATGTAATTATAACATTCATACATTATAACAATTTATTTCAAACAGATTTATACAACCCTATTGTTTTTAATACAAATATATATCCGCAGAAGTATATTATATTGAAGATATAATTAACTTAATATTATTATTGATAGAACCTGGAGAATATGCGAATCTACTCTATGGAGAGTTAAAGAATCTCTTCTCTGATCATTTGCCCGTCCACACTGCCATGCTAATTTCTTTGGACTCACCTGAAGCTCGACGTCATGTACCACATGATGATATCTCAGAAGAATCTGTTTCTCTGGCAAATCAAATAATAACTGTCGCAGATGCTGTGATTACAAATATCGATCAAGACAAACTCTTGGCCTATTATGGATTAAAGAGTGATCAACGCGACGATGCAGCAAAAATTAGAACAACTATGGAAAAACAGAAGTTTAGCTTGATAAAAGCATTAGTAAAGAAAGGATGTGCATTAGCGCGATTGTATGTACACAGTATGAAAAAAGGAGAGGGAGATCGTCAATCGTACGAACATTTATTTGAGAGTGTGACACATCATTGGCAAGAAGTACAAAAATTCGCTGAACCAACTGACATTAAGGCAAGAAGTTTTGAAATATGGTTGCAACTATTGTTTAAAAACTATTATTATATATTTATGGAAAAAATATGTAAAAATAAAATATTTTCTTTACTTGCAGATCATTACTCTCTCATTATGGCATGCCCATATTAATAATCATTATGGCCGCTACTTGAAATTATTATTACGTTATTATGAAGAACATCCGTTAAAAGAAGTTGATGAAAAATGTATAGAACTTGCAAATATCTTAGGATGGGAACACTTATCACGTCACATTAACACAAGTATACCATCGCGTTATCCTTCTACATACAGATCGTTTTGATTAACGGTAACTGATATTCATTTGATTTTAACTTTAAAATTAGTTGTGACATATAATGAAGTACACATCCTTTTTTAGATATGATAAGATCAATTTGATATTTTGACAATGGAAACTAATCATGGCAAACAGTTTCCAATGCATCTTTATGGTAGAAGTATCTCTACCAGTTATTCAGATGTATTATACACTTAGAAAAATATAATTTTATTCACATTTATAAAAAAAAAGTACTGAAAAATGATTCTAGAAAAATATTTTAATTTTTGATTATAACAAATTAAATAATATTAATTTTTACGACGTATGATTTATTTTATAAAAATCGTATCTCGCTTAATTAATTTTAACAAATCACGAAACATGATATAGCAATAGTAATATGATATATATATTTAAAAAAATTTGAATACGTAGCTGATTTTGATCTATTAACGACAAATGTTAAAAAAGTATGACAATATGTGTATGTGTGCTTGCACGGAAAAGACATTGTATCATTAAAAGTATCATTGTTTTAATAGTGCATTTTTATGGCGTTTGACACTTCAAAAGAGAAAAAAGCGCTAAAATATCATGGAAACTGTTATCAATTTAGAAATTAAAATTTTTGAACGATGATGTGTTGTTTAAAAATATTCATTTCAAATAATATCATTTAAAA
>KQ435727.1:1787455-1803785 GCA_001276565.1 Melipona quadrifasciata | reverse complement strand
TGAATTGAATTCTGTTATTTATAACCATATACACTACTTATATGACTGTGAGATTCATATGCAATATATTCAGTTTTTGTTGTCATTGTATTATTAAGTGCGGTGATGTATATAATAAGAAAAGGAAAAAATAATTAAAATACTATTTGAATTTTATAATGAATACAAAACATAAAAGGTGATTCATATTTTTTTACATAATAATGTAACAAAAATGTTATAAATTCAATATTGGAAATAATTGGAAAATAATTGAATAATATTGATTCGTCGAATGTCAGCACTATTGGAAGTCACGATAAAAATAATAAATACATTAAATACTGATATTTTAAGAGAACAAAATACCTCATTTTTGGGACAGAATTACACTATAATTTTAATTGTACGCTCAGTATGAACGTGTGTACTTTTGTAATTTAATTTGGGTGAACTTAAAAACAAATTCATCATTCAACTAGCTTCATGGCTCTTAATAGTTAGAACATCAAATTTTTTGTAAGAATATACTAAGTCAAGATAAGAAAAAAATGCTTTCATACGCAAAAATTTACAAGTAATAAATGAACATTGTATAAAGAGTTATGTTCTTATCACCGTTGCTCAACTTTTATTTGTCTTATACGAAAAACTATTTTGGAAATAGCGTGACAGTACTTTGGTACAATCAAGAATTTTCGCAAAGTCGATTCCCTCCAGGACAAACGAGTAAAATTTTATTTTATTTTTAACGTTCCGAATATGATATATAACTTTTCTATTTTAGTTAGCGAAGCATGTACTCTTATCTGTCTTCTTGTTGCTCAAAGAATATCTCAAACAAGATTGTTAATACACGATATAGAAAGATCCCACGAATTTATTACTATCGTAGCTGAAGCTATGATAGAAGGTAATACTATGCATGCATGGATTGTTAAGAAAGGTTTAGTTTCTCATCCCTATCTCAGTACAGAAGAGGCATTAAAACTTGGACGCAAAAGTTTAAGTCTATTAAAAGAATGGGTACAAAAGAAATTTACATTTTATCATTTCCTTTTTTATAATAAAACATTCATGAACATGGGATATAAAACAATATTAATTATATCATAGACATTCCGAATATTTTATGAAAGGATTCAAAACAGTTTATATCAACATATACGTAATTTCTTACACAAATGGTACTTGACGCCAAAGTCTAAGAATTTATTTATGCTTCTTATTACCTGTGGACAAACAGTATTGTTTATATTTCAAGAAAAGACTAATATGGTAAGATTACTGAAAATCTGTAAAAACTTCTGTTACATGAAACTTTTATCTGTAGGTAACATTTTTTGACTCTCATAGTCATAACACAATTACAAATCCAAATCGGGGATTAGTTATTGCCCAGGTAAGGATTTATAATTATAAGTAATAAGGCTGATATTTGATAAATACTGCAATATTTTATATTTTTAAGTGATAGTAATGCATGTCATATTAACAGTAAAAAAACATAATACAGACAACTATAGACAAATTGGAACATTTATGCGATTGGTACACAAAGGACATATTAAATAAATGCTACAATACAAAAGCAAATCAATACGAGCTAGCTTTTTTATATCCATCCAATCCATCATGTTGTGGCTGTAATCCTATATGCAACTGTGGTAATTGTTGCAGAAAACATAATAATAATCATACATAATCCTTCTTTTTCAAGTATCGATATGTAAATTTTTTAAAAGTTATACAAATATATAAAAAAAAGAAAAATGTAAAACTCACATATGTAATTTCATTATGATTTGAGTGTTGTGTGTAATGATTATGGAATATTTTGTTCAATTAGACATATGTAGATTAAGACTGACAGATTTATTTACATTATGTACAATTTCTTGCTAAAACTATTACAATTTTTAGTGTGTCCACGCAATGCATAAACTATTAAAAAAATAACGTAGTTTTAAATCTGAAGATCGTATTTTTTTCGTATCACTTAAATGAAATATAATATACATATTTTTCCATGAACTTGTCTTTTGCATTGCGTAAACATATTTCTGACAATATTTTACTGGACTCTTCGTTTTGTAGTGAATGTATATGTCAGAACTTTCTTCATTTTATCTATTTCAACATTTTTATAAAATATAATCCAAAATTTCTGGACGACGTATTTTTTATATTGCTAAATCTCTACTTTGCACCTTTCAATGTCAATATATCTAAACTGATATAATGTTCTGATTCCTTAATTGTTAACCATGAAGTTGCAGAGATATATTTCTTTACATTATGTTTCTTTAATCTCTTTGTATTATTTATAAATTACAGTGATTAATAATCTTAAAAATTTGTGTACTTTACTAAACTACAAAAGCATTA
The DNA here is from genome assembly GCA_001276565.1 of Melipona quadrifasciata. Classification (NCBI taxonomy): domain Eukaryota; kingdom Metazoa; phylum Arthropoda; class Insecta; order Hymenoptera; family Apidae; genus Melipona; species Melipona quadrifasciata. The sequence goes on along the minus strand of KQ435727.1, from coordinate 1,801,418 downwards.
ATTACATACTGCTTAGTGAAGTAGGAAAAAAATATAAAACTTAAAATGTTATTTGTAACTTCAACATTTTGTAAAAACAGGAAATTTGTCATAAGGATTATTCTGTTTTTATAAATGTATTTGTCTCATGTATGTTTAAAATCAATAGATATTTGTAATCACGGTCTTTTAACATTATAAAAAAATATATTTAATCTGCATTAATTATAAATGAAACCCATAATTTAAACTTGTAAAAAATTCTTAATTTATTTTCCCTAACATTTATACTTCAGAGTTACAATATAAATATTAATCTTCACTAAAACAGAAACAAATCTTTTTTTGTCACCATATAAATTGATGATTGTAAAAAAGATAAGTATACCAGTGCCGAAATAGCATTATGTTTAAAATACAGATTTTTCTTTCTGTGTTTTTCTTTTTTTTTGTATATATATATTACAAGTGTTCTGTAGAGTGTCGTAAAATTTGTTTAATAACAATTTTTAACAACGTAATTTCTAGAAATTACTATCTACAAAAAATTATAAATGAATCATTTTTATGATGTCTCGTTTTAAAAGCCAAATACGTGCAAAGGAACACAATCAGCGATTTAAATGTTTTCAAATATCGTCGGTAGTTGAGCAATATTTTTTACTAGCATTGTTTTTCTGAATAAACTGATTATACATCATATTACTTTGTACAGATGTATAATAATGTAATTCTCATGTAAAACTTTAATTGTAATTTAATTAAGAATAAATGATATTCTAGTTTTATGTGAAATTATGTTTTCACTTACAAGTAATAATTTTTTATATATATTACATTACAGAGTTATTATACATTAAATTGATCCTAATAATTGTAATACTCCTGCTTCATTACCATGTATTCTGTACACAAAGTAAAATGATGCTCTATCAGAAAAATATGATCAAATATCACTTGAAGAATATACGATTTTATAATTGAATAAATAAAGCTTTTTTTTTATATGAAGTTAAAAATGTAACAAAAAGATGTTAGAGGGACTGACGAATGCGGGGCTGTGCCCATTCTACAAAATCATCTATCAGTACAGGCCAGGCTCCCTCTTCATCATAATTACTCATATCAGGATTAATCATAAGTGCAAAGTCTAATAATAAATTCCATGTATCTTTTGGAATTGACCTCTTATGGTGTTCCTAAAAAATGCGTTAACTATTTGTATCATAATTTACCTGATCAATGTGTAAGCCTCCATTTTAGGTCTAATCAATATTTGCATTATATAAAAGTTCACATATACACATTAAATATCTTACCTGTAAAAACTGGCACCATAAGGGCAGGAACTTAAATTTATCATCTAATACAATATTCCAATAAGCAATTGCCATATCAAGATCCAAACCTTTCTGTCCTGGATTTTTCGCATAATTAAATGTAAATTGATAAAAGTCTTTAAATTTTTGAGGATCCCTTAATTCATTTTCTAAACTATTTAAACAGGCTTTTAATTTATCTATACTGTCCACACTAAAAAAAAAAAAGTTTAATAAATATCGAAATAGCACATAAAAGATTAAATTCTTTCAATCAAAACAAAAAGAAAAATTTGCTTTACCCCAGGTCTGTCATTCCATTCATAAATTCATCTTTAGTAAATTCACATTGTGTTTCTGCTCTAAATTTCCAGGCAATGATTAACACTAATTTGCTTTCAGGGCTCAAATCCAAATCATCCAAAAATTTCATTATTCCATCTGCTGTAATCTTGTCAGGTTCATTTGGATCTATTTCGATTATTAGTAGAAACATTATGTAAACAATTATACATCACGTATGACTAATACGTATCAAGTACATTTCACAGAATTACCTTGATATCGACTAAACAGTATTTCTAATTTCTTTTTATCTACTGTATTTTTTGGTTCCTTGCAATATGCTTCCGGATTTTGGAAATAATTATCACTTGCCAAGTCCAGCTTCCAATCATTTTGCGCTAAACAATATATTGCAGTTTGTTCTCCGGTATGTGTAAATGTTATGAATTTCTTTACCTTATCTCTTTGTGAGAACTTTAACTTGTGCTGTAACAGAAATCAGTTGCATTATTATCACACATTCTAAATACTGATATAAAAAAAGCTGCAAACTTTTCCATCATACAACACTGAGCATTCAGATTAATTAAACGAGAGAAATTCGATAGTGAACCGTATATATGCATTGCAATGCATTTTGATTTTTTGCAATGCCGAAATCAACATGGAAAAGAACGTATAAATAAAGATTTTGTTGCATGTAACTTCGAGTGGCACTTCGTGAAATGATTTTCGAAAATTTGAAAACATTTTGGTGACAATGAAGTTTCTTGGTTCAGAAAGATCACGCACTATTCGGACACTGTCGTTAACCAACAGGTATGCCACGAAATTGATTTATATTTACTGTAAAAGAGACCATTAACATCAACGATCACGATAGGTTATTTTAACATTTTTTTTACACACTGTAGCGGACGTACAAAGGAAACTGCAAATTTTCCAGCAAAATCGGATCACGAGGTTCGCCAAATTAACTTGATTCGCAAATTTATTAAGCGCTCACCATTTTAGCTAATTTTAGGCCCCCGAAAGCCAAAATATTATTTCCTTCGCACTACACTTGACATGAACATGCGCATGTTCTGTGAAGGTCCTGAGAAATGCACCAACAAGGTTACAAAGCAATGCCACCAGACGTTACCGAAGGAAAGCAACTTTGAGAACAATGTAGCGGGTTATTTAAATCATTTACATACGTTTAATTTGTTAAACATCGCATTTTATGACACGACCAGATAAAAAAAATCGCCGAAAACGTCACGTGATTAGGTTTCACATCGAGTGGCATCAATGAGAAATCTTTCTTTTTTCTTTTCTTTTTTTTTTTTTCCTTGTCTTTGATAGAAGCAACGGCGATGAAAGTCCTCATGAAATAACAACAAAACGCTATCGGAAATATTGGCCCACGCAAATGAACACACACACCAAATTACAAGAACGTATGTCAAAAGAACAAATGAATAAACAATGAAAAAGCAGCGATATCAGTATTGATATTGTTTTCTAACGGATTGTTAAATTAATGTGATCCTTTAATCGAAGATCTTGTTGTGATTTTGGCAATTTTCTTTTTACGCATTTGTATGTGGTTGAGTATTTTTCAAAGAGGATGTACATAAAATGAGATATATTTCTTAAACTCTTTGTAATGATATTAATGATACGTTTGTAATACGGTAATCAGACGAGTTTTTCAAAAAATGTGAACAGATTCTTTTTAGGTTATTAATCAGTAATGTCAATCAAAATTCTACAGTTATCATGTTCTTGGTAAGGAACCTGTTTATTAGCTTCATTCTGCTATTCGCATTAGCTTTGCAAAGATGTTGATACTTTGTGTGAAATTAAAAGTATAATAATGTCTTCTAATTGTGTTGCTAGGAATTTGTCAAACAGTTGCAAAGTAAATTTATCGATTTGAAATTTGAAGTAAACATGAATGATAATCTATAACACGATGGGAGGAAGTATATTTGAAGTACTTCCATTGTACCAGCAAAATGGAAATGGTAGAGAAATTTGTTATTGGATAACACATATCAAATTATCTAGAATTATAATATTAACATCAGCCGTTTTGTTCATTGTACCATTATTTACTCATTATTATTTATCAAAGGTATTGTTCTTGATTGCACGTATTATTATTATGTGTCTTTTGATTAATTTAAAGTCTGAAACATTGTATTTTTAGGTGGAGTCTGATTCTCCAGACAAAGATATTTATCGTACATTTTCCACATTGGAAGCTTTTGAAGATTTTACTCCAATGAAAGCTTCTCAATTGAAGATGAGAATAGACGAAATGCTGCGTATTAAAGTTTCTGTAAATAACGAACTAAGGGACTTGAGTGCAAAGAGGCAAAGACTTCAAGTTGAAGTTAGTAGTTTAACTCAAAAAATTGATGAATTAAAGCAGGAATTATTACATCAGCAGACAGACCTTGACAGATTAAAGATCAGCGTTGAACAAGCGCAAGTGGCTCAGAGAGAAGCAGTAGAAAGAAATACACCAGAATTAGCACCACCTAAGCGTATATTAGTGGATTCTGTTCCTATAGTATTACCTAGCACAGTTCCACTTTCATGTAGAATGTATAATTGTTTTGATCACAGTCGGTGTGCATTAACTAGCGGTTTTCCAGTATACTTGTATGATCCTGATCAGTATTCTGTGGTAAATTCTGGTTGGGATGTTGATGGATTTTTAAAAACTACGATAAAACAAACATTAGGTATGTATTTGGTAAAGTAATCGTTTATGACTTTTTTGTTTGCAAAAATTCATATTTTTATTTTACAGGATACAATCCACATCTTACTACAAATGCAGTCGAAGCCTGTATATACATAGTACTCATAGGGGAAGCTCTCTCTACTCAACAAAAAGTAGTTAAAAAATTTCATAAACCTATAGATGTAAAAAAATTACATGCACTACCCTATTGGGGCGGAGATGGCAGAAATCATATTTTGCTAAACTTAGCGCGTAGAGATTTGTCTGTAGAATCGGGCGATATTTTTAGCGGCGTAGATACAGGAAGAGCCATAATAGTGCAATCAACGTTTTTTAGAAGTCAATTTCGCGAAGGTTTTGATTTGGTCGTCCCGCCGATTTTGGGACCTCCCGGTGGCGACGTGTGGCAGGAATGTGCACAAATGTTGCCAGCAAGAAGAAAATATTTATTATCTTTCCAAGGAGAGATGCGATCTTCGAGATCGACTATCGCGACACATCATATTGATGATACCGATGTAGATATGGAGAGACTAACAGTCGACGAGAATAACTTGGATGATTTCATTATTCAACATCTTAAAGATATGAGTACAGGACTAACGTTAGATAAATTCTTCATTCAATTTGAATGTATACCAGCTTCTGAGGAGAAAAATTTAATAGAAATATTTGATTGGTCTCTGTGTGGAACCGATTCATCGAGGAAGGCTATACTAAAGGAATCCACATTTACTTTAATTTTAGCCCCTAGCAATGCCTCACTTGTAACTACTTCATCTATGCAAGCTAGATTATACGAAGCGTTGCGATCAGGATCCATTCCAGTTTTTTTAGGTGGCGATCAAATTTTATTAAGTTACAGTGAAGTTATTAGCTGGCGACGAGCTGCCATATTTCTGCCAAAGGTAAAAATTGCAGTGTCATTATGTTGATGTTACTTTTGACCATTGGAGGTATTTGAAATTTTAGGCCAGGGTAACAGAAATGCATTTCCTATTACGTGCCGTTCTCGACACTGATCTTTTAAGTATGCGTAGACAAGGCAGATTAATATGGGAACGTTATTTAAGTACTGCTCAAGGTGCGGTAGATACTATTGTAGCTGTAATTAGAGATCGACTCGGTATACCACCTTTGCCAGCACCTCAGACTGCCAGTCCAAGTGTCTTTAATGAAAGCTTTGTGGTAAATGTTCTAATATATGTCTATTTGGTACGTTCTACATTGGCGCATAATAATAATAATAATTACACTCTTCCTTTAGCCTTTGAAATCTGATACTATTATTGCTGAGCCAGAAGCGGAAGAAAGTTTGGGTCCGTTAGAGCCACCTTATCCATCTCCTGCTTTTAAAAGAAATTACACCACAATGTTACTTCAGGGACATGAAATCTGGAACGATTGGGTGGATCCGTTTTATTTGTACCCGCAATTACCTTTTGATACCGTCCTTCCTAGTGACGCGAAATTTCTTGGTAAATAAACTTAATATTCATCATTTAATTGCAGCGACTTTACTCGATAGATTATAAACCGTAGGTTCGGAAATGGGGTTCAGACCAATTGGCAAAGGTGCTGGAGGTGCGGGTAAAGAATTTAGCGAAGCTTTAGGTGGAAATTATCCAAGAGAACAGTTTACAATTGTGATGTTAACGTATGAACGAGAGCAAGTTCTTATAAATTCGTTGGCCCGATTGTATGGATTACCGTATTTAAATAAAGTTATAGTAGTATGGAACAGTCCGAAGCCACCCATGGAAGATTTAAAATGGCCTGATATTGGAGTTCCAATTCATGTAAGTTTTTTGTGAAAATTGTATAAAAATATTTAGTAATCTTTGAGCGAAAATAGCGATTTTTTTTTTATATAGGTAATCAAGGCTCCGCGGAACAGTTTAAATAACAGGTTTCTTCCATTTGATGCTATCGAAACAGAAGCTGTTCTTTCAGTAGACGATGATGCCCATTTGCGACACGATGAAATTATGTTTGGATTCAGAGTGTGGAGAGAGCACAGAGATCGTGTGGTTGGATTTCCCGGACGCTTTCACGCATGGGACCAGAATTATCATAATGCTTGGAATTATAATTCTAATTATTCCTGCGAATTATCAATGGTTTTAACTGGTGCTGCGTTCATTCATAAACATTACACGTATCTGTATACGCATTGGCTACCGCAAGCAATACGAGACAAGGTTGACGAATATATGAATTGCGAAGATATTGCCATGAATTTTTTGATATCTCATCTCACAAGGAAACCACCTGTTAAGGTGAATACAATAAGCATCGGATATTTTATTACTGTAGCCATCTTAATTTCTTTCTCTTCGTTCAGGTTACATCACGGTGGACTTTCAGATGTCCTGGATGTCCGGTTTCTCTTTCGGAAGACGACACTCATTTTCAAGAAAGGCACAAATGCATCAATTTCTTCTCTCAGGTAAATAAGTTTTTATTATTTTTAGTGCCAAGTTACTCATTGGTTTTTAAATAAATTTCAATGAAAATGGTAAATGGGATACAATTGTATCGTAAATATCGAAATTTTAATAATTTCAGGTTTTTGGATACATGCCTCTCTTAAATACTCAATATCGAGCTGACTCTATATTATTTAAAACGAGAATTCCACATGATAAGCAAAAAAATAGAAATATATATATATATATACATTCAGTAAATATCACTTGATAGAATTTACATGGTTTTGATAACATTTTGACTGAATTTCCTATAAAGTATATGAGCATATAAGATAAATATTGTAGGATTTTTTATTGTACCTTTTTTTTTATTAATGTACATGTTGATTGAGTGAAATGCACATTTGAAGAAATTTAATAATGAAAGATTATCGACTGTATTATAGCAAAGATAGTGTCCTTGTGCACATAACTTACATCATACCGATTTCAACAATTTACGTCTAAGCGTAATAAATTCATTTACAAAACCCAATTCATCTTGACGCACGAAACAGAATGAGAAATGTGAAAAGAGGTATTGATGATTAAACGGTATATGGTACGGACATGTATATATTAAAAGTTCTAAATAAGATCGAAATAAATAGATCAGTCTTTTATCACATCACTTTATTTAAGAGTACAATTAATGCTAATACCATCGTTACTCTATAATGATTATTGTTATGCACAATTTGCACAATAATCTCATTTGTATATAACAACAAAAATAAACGCTGTTTATAAATTATGCTTATCGAAATAATGTAAATAACTATCACTAAATGGAAATAGTTAATTAAATTAATACGAAACCAACGTACGAAAATTCTACACGAAATTGAAAAAAAGTGTTCCTTCTACTAGAAAATCGATTGAAAATTTATATCAACATGTAACTATTCTTTTTTATCTCTAGTTTCGCTTGTTGCTTGTTTTCACGTTGCTCTTCGACGACACTTTAATTATCGTATATAATTTTTATGTGCCAAATTTCTAGCAATTTAAGTTAGTCTCTCTACATGTTAATTTTTATTCGCGTAGTATCTTAAGGAATTATATGTAAACATATGTACCGCACATCGTTTCAATTTTATGTAATGCAAGCCGTCGCAATTATTATGAAATATGATACATGTAAAAACGATTTTGTAAATTCGATTTTACGTCGAATCGTACGCGATTAATTGTAAAACTCGACCTGAATTAAGTTGGGGTGTACGTGCAAGAAAATAAAAATATATATTATTTATATGATTGTATAATGGCATCGATTTTATGACACACATTATTTCAAATTTGATTCTGACGTACAAAAAATATGATTCCATATTGTTGGTTTTCTTTTAGGCACCAGCAGGTGTATTGCGCACCACAAAAACAAATCGACAGGGTCTACTATAATACTTTAGGCTGATTTTAATATTGCTCTTGACTGATCGGCATTTAAGGCACAATCTGTCAATATAAATGCATGTAGAAATTTATGTCATGTTACTAAAAATTTTTTTAAGTAAAATTTATTCTTTCTATCAGAGATTGCTAATAAAGTTAAATCAGATGAAAAATTCTAAAATTAAGTAATGTTTTAAATTTTCACGGCTTTTAATACCTAGTGATAACAGAGATTAAACTTTAAAATAAGATACAAGGCATCGTTACTCAAAACGGTAGATACTCTCAGCGAAGTTTAGACGCGCGCCAATAGTATTACCGATGTGCACAAAACGTCTTTAACGTTACGTTATGATTTTCTACATCGTTGTTGTTTAATTAAGGAATTCGTAGAATTCAATTTTGAGATACATTTATATTCGACATATATTGTACATAAGATATTGTATTTAAGGTATTCGTCATCGACGACTGATGTATCTGACATCAACGATGGCGATGTTGAGCGAGAAAGTTCATACTTTCCCGGGTCGCAACGGTAGACGTGACGTGTTCGATGGCGTTCGAATTCACCGCCAGAACGACAAAGGTAACACCGTTGCGGCGGTGAACCCCATTGGCCTAGGGTGCGATCAATACCAGGTTTTCCATGACGTAAGTGCGGCCTTTGGTCCTTATTGGTTCGGACGTACGCCGCATTCCATTATTTATTAAGACCGCATGAATGGATGGATTTTTTTCAACCGATCGGGACTCTTTGGACGAAGATCCAAGCTCGAGGGATTCGTCGATTTTCAACGAACGCGAGAGAGTGTCAGCTGGCTGACACGGCCTTGCGAAAGATCCAAATAGCGTGCAAGTGGCTCGCGAGCGACGGACGTCCTTTCGGGACGCGTTTCTGCCTCCCCCACCTTGTCGGTCTGGCACATGCACGGCAAGAGAAGCGGAATTCGTGCAGGCCGGGTGGTGGTCCCGAATGGACAAACACAAAGAAGAAGGGGTTGTGTGAGTGTTTCGCGCAACTGCGGTCGTACACAAGCACGAGGAGGAGGGTGTCCTCCTCCGCGGTGAAACGTCTCGGTGGTTTTGCGACTCGGTCCTCCCGTCTCTCTTTCATTTCTTCTCCTCCCTGAACATGAACGATAGCGTTTATTAGAACCGTGGGCCGGTTCGGTTCGTCGATCGTTGGGTCGCGGCGATTTCCACGTCCTAACAGGATCCTAACAGGATCCTAACAGGAAGTCGATTCGCGGCCGGAAATTAGCCCCCTTCGCGGAGACCGGTTTTCTCGTTTCAGCCCGTTGCGGAGAGGGTCGGCGCGGCGGAGAGGTGCAGGCGGTGCCGTGCGCGAACCAAGCAGAGACGGAAGGAGAGAGAGAGAGAGTGAGAGCGGGGGCGGGGGGGACAGAGAGGAAGATAGACACGAGGGAAAGGGGGAAGCAAGATAGAGAGGCAGATGGCGTAGGTAGAGGGAGAAAGATGTAGGCGATCGTCGAGAGAAGGGAGCGAAAGGGAAAGACAGAGAGAGTGAGAGCGAAGGAGGTGGCGGTGAAAGAGCGAGAAGGAGAGACTGAGCCGTCAGTGAGAGTAGTACCAATCGCGGAGCGTTGGCGGACATAAGCGCGCTAGGGGTGTGGAATAAGCTCATTCGTGTGTTGTTCTAGCGTCGAGCGTTAGGCGTGAAGGGAAAACGCTGAAACACGGTAGTGAGAGGGTAACGTTTCGCCGTCGCTATTCTCTCAAACTAGTTGTTGCTAGCGTGTTACTCGCGTGTGCAATTCCAGTGTGCGAGCCCAACTCCGGTAAACTCAGAGTTTTCTAGGCGCGTTTTCCAGCCGCGATAACACCGCGAGTGTTACTCCACCGACGAGCAACCAAGGAAAGGATAGAAGAACGAGCGAATCCATAATTTCCGCGTACATCGTAATATCGCCGCGAGGGTTACGCGGACGAGCCGAACAGCTGAGCCACGGACTCGAGCCAATTAATCGCTCGGGCCACGGCTCGAAAAGCTGTCGCGAACAGCCGGTCAGCTGAGAAAACGGTCGTCGTGGGTGTGGAACAATCCGGTCTAGGGCGATTGATTGTGTGGGTGTCGCGGTCGCTGCAGAGACGTCGAAGAGCGCCATCGTCGTCTCGGCTGCCACGTGAATCGCAAACATTCAGAGGAATACTTGTAGCGCCGAATATCGTCTACAACCGAGGTACATCGCATACGTGGCACACGAATTTCCTCGACTTTAATCGAGGACACGCGCCTATCGCCCACCGTGCGAGTCAACGTAATTTGCCTCTCGTGCCGATTTTCTTATCTACGGATAGTCGAGTCTACTCTCGTCCGCTACGCTCGTGAAACTTTGGCCGACGTTCCCGAAGGATCTCCGAAGGATTTCACGATCGATCTCGCTGTGACTCGACGCGTCGTTACGTTGCTTTACTGCCGATAAAAAGAGGAGAGGAGAAGAAGACGGAGAATGTGAAGAGTGATTTTTGCACGATTCGAGGGTGACGAAGAGAGAGGGAGAGAGAGAGAGAGAGAGAGAGAGGGAGAGAGAGAGAGATAACGACGAGCCTTGGCAGAAATCACCCAGTGACCCGTTTCCGTTCCGAGATCGATGAATATCCCGAAAAACGTTTCGCAGGAAGCGAGAAACATGACCACGTAGCCATTATTATCGTATCGTTCCCGATTGGTGGCCGCGCGGCCGTCAACGCGACACTTTGTCCAGTGCTTGGTTTTAAGCCAGGTGGTCTTGGTTCCACCTGCGCCGCCCGCCCGTCATTGTAGAAATCGCGTATTCCACCTGCAAAGTTCAAGAACCTGGGCTTCGTGTGTACGGCAGAAACGAGTGCACCAACGGCACCCGTGACCCGTTTTCATTTTCAATCGATGTACTCGTGAACTGGGCTGCTCTCGTCCGCTTGAAACCTCGATACCTCGCGAGCGATTGTTCGACGATCAAAACAGAGGAAAACGGCGTAAACAAATCTCGAATATCGCGATATCGGATCGGTACGGCGCGCGATGATGGTCGTCGCGTAACGAGATAAGAGAAAGAGACGGAAGAAGGAGAAGAAGAAGAAGAAGAGAAGGAAGAAGAAACAGCGAGGAAGAATCGGGAGCACGTTGGGAAAGCGAGCGAGGTGTAACGGGGAAGAGCAGTGCGCACATTCTAACCTCGCAGCCGCCATATATATATATATATATCGAGGACGCGAGGAGGAAGGAAGCTCGTCGAAGGTCGCTTTCGAAGGTACACCTGGGTACACAGGCCCAACCGTATCGTTCCATGCTGGCTTCGAGCGGTGAACTAGGACCGGGCACGGAAGAGAGAATGCGAGAACCTCCACACAGCCTGTGAAACATGATTTGTCATACAGATGCGGTCGCTGGTAATCGTACGACGAGAGACAACGACGACGAGGACGCCGACGGAGACGAGGATCACCACCGGTCTATCCAGCGTCGCGTCGATGCGTCGACGAGGAGTCTCGATGACGCTCGCATGAGAGCCAACCTCGGGGCGGACGATAAGGCGCGCACGAACAACGAGCCAGCAGTCCTCTGTCGAGTGGATTATTCCTTTTGTCCAGTCGAACGCCGAGCGAACGCGCTGGTCGTCGTCGACGGGCTTCCAAGCTGCTCACCGATCGCCGCGGATCGTGACGAACGACGTAGACAGCAGCAACAACAACAACAACAACAACAGCAAAGGGAGAAGCAGCAGCAACAACAACCAGCGGCAGATACGAAAACGCGAGCACGGCATAATAATCTACGCTCGTCGAAGGCGTGCCCGTGTTGTCGTGGCCAGCTGCGCCGATTACCAGGTGTCGGATGACTCCCCCCGTACGCTACAGCCTTCCCGTAGTCGTAGAAAGGACGCGATATCCCGTAGGAACGAGCGTTGTCGCGCGGCGAGCGATCCTCGTCGCGGTACCTCATCGGCGGCGTCGTCGGTGCTGCGCCGGCCCGCGCGTCGCGCTAAACTCCTCGCGATTAGACCTTCCCGTGCACGTTCCTATCTTACGTCCGTGATGGCGGCTGTACCTGATATGTCGCACCTCACCCCTGAGGAGAGGAGCACCATCGAGGAGGTTATAATAAGGCAGAAGCAGGAGGAGGAGAAGGAAAATGAGATTATGAGGTACGTCGGTCTTCCACTCTCTGCTCACTACTTTTTACTTACTCGTGTCGCTGATCGTTTCTTTTCATTTATTTATTTTTTCCTTTTTTTATTAATTGTTACGGATCGATACACGTACGGGAGACGAAGGGTGGCGATATCGATTCCCCAACTATCGAGGATAACTCGATAATAAACAAAAACAAAGCGTTCAGACACTCGACTCGACGAACACGCTGTTTAAGGTAGAGGAGAGTTTTTCTTTATGTTGCTTAGAGTAACGAAGAAACGTAAAATGATTTCTAAAGAACGTTCACGACGTTAGTACTGTGCTTTTTTTTTTCTTTTTTTTTTCCTCTCGTTTGTCACATCTCTTTTGACAAACCGGCTCTTGTCTTGACCGATGAGGAGAATCAGTCGCCTTTACGCGTCGTTCGAAACGAATAAACAAACAAACGAAGTGGCAAGTGAAGAGCGAAGCGCGTCGAGCAAGTAGTACAGGGTCTGAATGGTCAGACAGGCTGGGCAGAACTACAAAATGTGACCGTGGACGGTCACGCGTCGTTGATCAGAATTACTGAACGAACGAAACGATGTCCGATCGATCGAGTATATACGTGTATTTCTTGACCAGCAAATTGTCCCCTCGGACGCTTTCCGCCTATTTTCTTCGCTTACCTGTTCGTTAGTCCTTGACCGTTTTATACCTATCGTATCTTCCCTCTATTTAGGTATTCATCGTTACCTCGGATGATTATCCTGTCGATTCCCACGTTTATTCTATCTATAAAAATTCATTCCCTTGAACTTCGTTTAACTTGATTAAATCACCCTCACGCGGTTCTCTTCTAAATATATATATATATTTTTTTTCTAAAACTTTCCCTCCCTCTCTTTTGGAGAAGTATAATCGCGTAAACTTTGATCCTTCTCCCGGAGAAGCATAATTTCACTCAAATTTCTGACTTTTTGAGACTCGTCTAAAACTATTTTTATAGTTGTAACTTTTCTCTCTCTCCAACTCTAGGTTTTAAAAAAGCTTAGAAACACTCTCTCTCTCTCTCTCTCTCTCGACGTACAATTATAGCAATCATCTGAAACGAATCTTCCTCAAGATTGATCCGCGGAACGGGATTCTCCCTTAAACTTTCCATCGAACAGCGAAACGAATCGACGAAAACTGATCCTTTTAACGGGAAGACCGGGGTAGCTAGACCGTTGCAAGAGGCAGCGGGTGACGGATGCGCCAGCAGCCTCATTCGCATGTAATTACGGTGCCAGAGTCGCAGCGAGGCGACGCCGAGGAAAATGGACGGCGTTCTTCGAGGAAGGCGTTTTATTGATAGGTTGTCGCTGATGGAAAACGGGAACGTGAGAAAGCAGTCGAGCGTGCAACAAAGACAGAGACCCGGCGAGTGTGTGTGTGTGTGTGTGTGTGTGAGGGAGATAGAGAAAGAGAAAGAAAGATAGACGAAGAGTCAAAGCAGACAGACAGAGAGAGAGAGAGAGAGAGAGAGAGGGAAGGAGACAAAGAACAGGGTGAAAGAGGGGTGAATCGAGAGAGTGAGTGAGCAGCAAAAGAGTAGAGGGGATGAACACAGAGGCAGAAATAGAGAGAGAGAGAGAGAGAGAGAGAGTAATGAG
>KQ435727.1:1774364-1787389 GCA_001276565.1 Melipona quadrifasciata | reverse complement strand
TAAAATGCAAGGCAGCAAGCCTTGACGTGGCTCGGTAACGAGCTGCTGTAGTTGCACAGGGTATGCATAGGGTATGTAGCTGCAGACCGTAGACGGAGTGTGAAAGAGGCTGGATTGGCACGGTAAATTCTTAGATCCTGAAATATAGACGCAGGAGTTGCCCGGCCGCGGAATGGTGGCGGCGTTTTATACACGCGGCTCCAAAGCTCGGTTGCGACGGTATACAGCGCGCGAATTGGCTTTTCTGTCGCTGGACACTCGTTGGCGGTCGACGGCGATATAGAGAGAAGGACGAACGGAACCCCTTTGATATCGCGATGATAATTTTAGTCCCGGCACGGATGGGAGTTTCTCACGTCGTGTCGCATCACAAGGCGACTCGCGTAAAAATAGACGTAACCTTTCTCGTCCCTCGCTTTTTAGGCTGGGCAAGTGCGTGCGAACCGACGTAATTTTCCGATGTAACTGACGTCGGACTTTATTTTCAACGTGGCTAATCCCACGTCCACCTTTCAATTTAACCAGTAATGTTCTCCGATATCGCGTATACATTGCAAAGCTCGGTATACACAGGACAAGACGAGATAAAGTTTGAGACGCGAACGAAAAAGAAAAAGGAACAAAAAAAAAGAATGAAACGGAACCTCGAATGGAAGTTTCGTCGCGTCGCGCGAAAGATCGGCCAGAGAGAGGAAAGAGAGAGTCTTTGTTGAAAAGAGGCACATAGACACGGTGTGAAAAGTCGCGTAGCGCGGATTTTGTGGGACGGAAAAGTCGCGCGTAAATCACGGGAGATGTTCGTTAAGTAACCTACATTTCTGTGCTCTGGCTTTGATCTGCCTCTTTACACCCCTTCCCCTTTTGCTCCCCTCTTCTTTTGTCACGGAACAATTTTTTTTTCTCGCGTGACGGATACACCGTGTCTTGGGAAAAAAAAAAAAAAGAAAAAAATACACGGCCGTAACACGACGAGCCACGAGTTTCAACTCGGCCGATCGTCGTCGCGTGTTCGCGAGTCGCGCGCGATTATTGGTAAAGCAATTAGAGCAACGTGGGCGGACACACGTACACGTATCTCTCTCTCCCTCTCTCTCACTCTCTCTCTCTCTCTCTTCCTCTCTTTCTCTGTCTATATAAGCGTGTACCGCGGTGTATATGTACTTTGTGACATGCAGCCACCACGACCTTTGACTCGATCGGCAAACTCAAGATTTAGGTTACCGCCGCTCGCGGTAACTGTTTCATGCAAATTTCCGCTCGAAACTCCATCGACTACCGGCTGTATTTAATGCAGGCGACTCTTCCCTCCTTTGTGCCTCGCGGCTGTAGCTGCGAGAGGAATAATCGCTTACGCTTTGCGGGAGAGGATCCACCCAACCACGCGGTCGTCCCGATTCATCCATTTCAGCCCAAAGTAACAAGACCAAGAATAAATTCTTCGCGGCCATCGCGAGTCTGACTCGAGCGAAATTTCGATCTTGATAAGCTAGATAAACGATACTGCGCCGAGTCTGTTTCGCGGGATGCAAGTTCGAGCATACCGTTCCGGTGCCAACAACCCTCGTAATCCCCAACTTTCCTTTCCTTTCCATAGTACACGCGGCCTCGGAGAGACCGAGGGCTTCCGGTGCCTCGCGCTAGCCTCGTGCCAAGTGTTCCTCGCTCCTTCGTGCATTCGCGCTAACCTACTTGGCTCGCGAGTCCGTCCTGGCTGGACTGGCTCGTCATCCGCGTCCCTTGTGATTAGGGCGGTGGTTAACATTGTTTACAAGCCGGCATCTTCCAACGAGAGAGACTCTCTTTTCCGAGCGAGGGTACAAATTGAACATTCACGAAGTTGGAAGCGTGTCCAGAGTTTCATCGTGCGGCGACGAAAGACATGGAAACGGTGGACTGGAATAAATCGATGACATCGGTCACATTCCGTTCCAGTTCAATTACCTCGGGCGATAAATTGACTCTCCGCCGATATCAAAGTCTCGGACGTCCCTTTCGCTGCGGACCGCTCGCAATCCTATCTTTCTATCCGTTAATCGAACGGTGTCCTTTCGTTTCTCCCGTTCCTTTCGAGGCTCTCGCGCACCATCCTGAAATCGAGTGCCTCGGCAAAGTTACTTCCCTAACTGAGATTGTTCGCGCGATCGAACGAGGCTGCGCGGCACTCGGCAAGAAACTACGCCACGATAGCGAGGTGTTGCGAGATATTAACATTGGAGCTTAATAAACCAGAACGATCGGGACCAACCAAGTAATTTTGACGTTTTAATGGAAATTTTACAGCTTTTTGGAAATTTAATCTCACGGGGCGCTCTTTTCCTTCGTTCGCCGCACTTTGGTTTTTCTCACGCAAATTTTCTATCTTGGTAGTTTCAATGGTTTTCTCGGGAGACAGAATTTTCGTAAAAATTACAAATTACTAACGTCTTTCAGCGGACTCGTTCAATCGTACCGCGCGAGACCTTTAGACGTATAAAACTCGTTGGAAAGTCGATTTTTCATCGATAAATTTTCCCTTCCATAGTCTCTCCGCGATACCGTACGTAGTTCGCGACGCGACAGCAAGGCAAGTTTCCCTGCCACCTGTTATCTCCTTCGCTTCTATCGACAGTCAGAACTTCAGCGTCGTTCGTACGGTGCATAAACACGGTGGACTATAGTCGACATCTAGTTTCCGAGGCCCGATAATAAGACGTTTGAGCGCGTTCGCAGAGGGAGGATTGGCGATTTCGCGCGGTTGAACGCCATCGCGTCTTCCATACGCTCCTTGCTCTCCCCCTTTCCACGCAGAGTTTCCAGTCAATTCTGATATCTCTGCAAGCGAACTCGGCTCGATACGAACGCGATGGGTGTTTCGTTGAATTCAGCCTCGGTGAATTCTCTCGGACGTCTGATGGCTGTTACGGTCTCTTGGGTCTGGAGAACCTCGCTGAAAGCTAAATGAGCGGGGGTTAAAAACGTCGCGCTGCGAGTTAGTTACGCGGCTGGAATTAAATAGCTTCCCCCTAAACGAAATCATAGCGAGGGCAGATAAAAAGTGGAACGACGACGGTAGTGGTGCAATTTACAGAAAAATCTCAACTCGACGAAGGACGATCGACGATAGACTGAATTTTAATGGCAAACTCGAGAGAGAGAGAGAGAGAGAGAGAGGTCTATTTCTTAGTTTTGTTCGACCGAAACACTCGAAATCGAGGATCCACGCAATTACCAGAGAATCCAACGGCGGCTCGAGACGAGTCTTCTGAAGCGTTCCACGCTCGAAGAAGCACGCTTTTCTCCTCTGTGTTCCTCCTCGAGGCTCGTCGATGCGAGCGTACCGCGGACAAGGGGACACTTTGCTATCTGTTCTCGATGCTACTCGCTTCGTACGAGGGGGCGAAGAAAGGGTTGTTAGAACGCAGCTGAGCACGTACGTACCGTGGACACACGTGCGTCTACAGACTCCACGTCCGTTCTTCTTCAAACGAGGCAGCGTCCCCCGTTCGTTTGATGGTTCAGCCTGTAATTTCCATACGACGTCGGCTGCGATCTTATCCACTCTCGCGGCGTCGCGACCAAGCCGCGTCTCTTTCAAATCGATCTTGCGCTTTCGTCGCGACCCGCACGTTCTCCGACGTTCCCCGGAAATTTCCTCCGAGCATTTTTAACGTTCGTGAAGTAGACTCTTCCCCCGGCCCCGGCCCCGCCCCCTCGCATATTTACCTCGCCAGAAGAGAAATAATACTTTCCTTGTGTTGTGTGTTCGTTCGCAGACGGAAGCAAGACGAAGTGAAGATCCTGGAGGAGAGGATACGGGCCTGCTCGGAGAAACACAAGAAGGCGGGAGTGGAGCTGCACGCCACGTGTCACATATGCTTGAAAACCAAGTTCGCCGACGGCGTCGGCCACATCTGCAACTACTGCAGCATCCGGTGCTGCGCACGCTGCGGCGGAAAGGTCACTCTACGGTCGAACAAGGTAGGGGGGCGAGATCGGGAGAAAGAAACAGCGGAGATATATCGTCCGGGGGAAAATCGAGTCCTCCGCGCCGGCACTAATTCCCATTGTTTTTCTTGCTCGTTCGCGTTCTCACGCCCCGACACGCTCCGGGAGATCCCGTAGTCCACCGGCTGACTGATTGGCCGCGTTAACTCAACACCGCCGTTCCGTCCGCTGTCGTTGAACTTGCTACTTACGGCTGACACGGTGTCTGATCGTGATTGCTTTACAATTCGAGTCTCGATTTGCTTTCTCTTCTCTTTCCCATTTCGTCCGCTTTGTCGTTTCACGCCGGTGTGTCTGACCATTGTCGACTCGTGTCACTAGCTGTTATTTAGACTCTCGTATTTATTTCACTCTTGCTTCGCCAACGTTGTTCTGCTGTTTTTCACACTTACACCGATTCAAGGTGGTCTTCCACTGGCCATCAGTATCAATATTTCTTTTTACATTCTGCCCGTGTTATCGTGTTACATTTTACAGACCACGGTTGTCTCGCATCGCTAGCTTCCCCGTGGAATCCTCTTTGTCTCAATGATTGCAACTTTGGCGCCAATATTGTGCAATCACGGGGAAATCGCTGCCTCTCAGTGTTCTCCGAAGGCGTTGGAAACGCTGCTCTCGAGTTGCGAGTTTCGTCGGTTGTTCCCGGCGTGTTTCAGAAATGTGATTCCGGCGAGAGACCGGGCGAGAGAGGGTGGGGCTGGATAATCCGCTATTTTTCTTTTAATCGCGAAAGCCACTTAAATTTAGCGAACGTTCACGCTTTGAGGGATCACGAGTTTTATTTGTCGTCAGACCGGTCAGGCTCGCGACCGAAAAAGATTCATTACCTAAATGAAGGGATCAAAGGAAAATCCTCTGTGACGGTGCATTCGGTACGCGAGCACCGGAAACGCCTTGCCGCGCTCTCGTGACATTTCAAGGCTCGCTCTTTTCACGCCGCTCGCGAAATCCAAATAAATTTCGCCCCCCTGGCGGAAATATTTGAATTTCTATCCACTTAATTGCCGCAAATGTTCGTTTAACCTTATCAAGCGGAGTGTGGATCGGATTCTACTGTTGCGCGCGGAACGTTGGACTCGTCCGAGACCACGGACGGGATTATTGAATTTGAGAGTTCCGCGAGAAACGTCACTGATCGATAAACGAGTCGTTCGGAATCGATCGACTCTACGAAATGAGAAGTTAAAAAAAGAAGGTGACAACGAGCCGCAAACAGTATAGAAATAAGACAAAATTTACAATGCATTGAAATCATTGAAATTTAATAAGAAAAAGAAGCATCTCTCTGTCGATGTAAAATTTCTGCAAAGACTCGCGAATTGTTGGTCCAAGTTGCTAATTTGTATTTAGCAATCAGAAATTACGTCGTTCGCTTACTGACAATTTGTTCATTCGATCGGACTAAAAAATTGGAGTTGATCATTCCGAGACTTCTGAGAGGTCGAACCAGCGAATCGGTAAGGTCAAGATTGGTCTCCCGAAAACCAGAGTCACCGGCTCGACCCTCGCTGATAACGCTGATCAATGGGTTCTCGGGCGCGAATCTGTGCACTCGGGGGAACGGAAACGAGGCTACGATTGCCGGCTCCTTCGAACTATTATCTCGAGTCTGTCGCTGTATGTTTCGCTGGACTATATTCGCCCGTTGCACAATCTCGCTATCCTAAATAGAACGGCGAGAACGAGAAATCTCTGGTCCTCTCGAGAGAAAAATGCCACCGTAATTTCTGATACATCCCCCTTTCCATTTCGAGTCTGGAGATTTTTAAGCGTTCTCCGCGTGTCTCCAATATTTCTTTCCAAGCGTTCTGCTTTTTTTCTTTGATACTTCCAAGACGTTACACAGCGTTTGGAACCACTGTTTTTCCATCAAGGACGCGAAATATTTGCTTGACAAAAAAAAAAAAAGAAAAGAAAAACGCAACTCTTGATACTCTTCCAACGCTGAATTCTGCATTTTATAAATAGACCGTACATTTTCAGATCGTTCTTGAATTCGATCGATATAGTCAGGTTGGCATCGATGATGTTTCCCGAGTTTCATGCAATGGAATGAAATTCTCCTTCTCTGGTAGCAGAAGCGGAGATGGATTATTCGAAATCGAATCGATTACGAGAAACAGATTTTTTTTTTTTCTTCTTTCTCTCCACCGTGGACTTTCGATAATCGATGAATCATCGATATTGCCTCGCGAGAGAAAGAACGCGTCACCACGTTCGAAATCGAGGGACGCGAGGATGAAAAGCCAAAAAAGAGGGCGAGAGGGTACTGTGGTGCCGCTGATGAAAATTCTATCGAAATTGCGCGCGATCTGACCAGACCGGGGGGAGAATACCAGCGTGCATACACGGCGAACGTATTCTAGCCTAGCTGGCTATTTAGCGACGGTATTACGCCCACGCAGGGCAGACACGCGCGCGCGTCCGCGATAAGGGTTAATTGGTGTACCGTGGAGGAGAGTGGCGACGAAGAGGGGCGAAAGCCACGCTATAGGTCAATTATTTCCACGTATTTCAGGCGTGCGCGACCATACGCGAGGGTCCCGGTTATCGTCTTTCCCGCGATACGGCCGCTCTTGATTGTTTTTCCAGGAAATTGACATTTCTGGCGACGACGAAGCCGGCGGCCGGTGCCTCACTTTCAACACCGAGCGAAATCGGTGGCCAGACGGAAACTGCTCGTGTTTCGAAGTCTCCCCTCACTTTGGGAAATAAATGGACCGCCTTGAAGACCGCGATAAATCACAGCGCGGCGCGGATCCAATTTTCCGCGAACGCCGGGAGGAACTGGAATTGCGTGAAATCGCTGGAATCTTCGATAACTCGCGAACCGAGACCTTCTTCCGTCATTAACCGTCTTTCGCTGCGGTGCCCGGTTTTAATTTCTCGAACGTTTCGTACTTTCTCTGTCCTCCATTTTTTTTTTTTTTTACTTTTCCGCGTCAACGTGTATGTTGTCCCCTGATCGGGACTTTGGGAGAGAAGATAACTTCGAGAGATAAATCGGCAGCTGGCACGACCCAGATATCCCACTGACTCTCGATGATTATTAGAAATCCAAAGAAGCAGCGACGAATCTTTTCGAATTGTTCGAAAGGAAATCCTCGAATGGATCGAGTAACTCGATTACCGATAACAGGAACGAGGTAGCGAGGCGGACGGGTTGTTCGTGGCTGCCACGGTTATTCGCCGCGCATTGAGCAGGGCCGCAGAGGAGCGAAGGGGTTAATTTAACTTGGTTTTTGAAAGCGGCGCATCCGCAAGCTTCGGAGAAATAGGAGCGACAATCGGGGCTGGTGCACGCGCGCGCGCGCGCATTTCATCCGGCGTGGTATAATAATAGAAGCAGACGCGCGGAACTTCGACTCGCAACTTCCTGCAAGTTTATTGGTTTCCGTCGTACTTTCGCGCAGCTTAAGAAACGCCGGGAGGAGGGGGGGGCGAGTTCGCTATGCAGTCGATTGAAGCGAAGAGTCGGTGCCTCTGTTCGCCAGGCTGCCTGCCCGGCCGCGTACTCCAAACCAACCAGGCGGAACAACAATTGGCGATACTTTCGAAAATATTTCACCTTCGATTCTCAGTGCCTTTATTTCCCTCTCTCTCTCTCTTTCTCTGAAACTTGCGCGAAACTACCGGCGGCTGCCAGTCGGTTCCTCAGTGAGGCAGGTCCCGCTCGAGACTTGCAGATTCATCGATCGTTCTCTCTCGGAGGAGAATCATCCATCTCGAATTTTCGCTTGATACAGCCGAAAATATACAAGACGGACGGCAAGACGCGAGTTACACTCTGGCGTGTATGTACGCGCGTGCCGGCGCTTCGTACTCCCACACGAGCATCAGGGCCACACGCAAGTACGACGATAAACGTCACGGTGCGCGTTACGACATCATCGATCCGCTCGTACGTTTCTTCGTTCCTCTAGAGAGAGAATGCGCGCGTGTGTGTGAGAAAGCTGGAAACAGAGCCACGATACGCGAGGTTCGTTACACGAGCCCCGGGCTTTTTCACTAAACGACCGGTCCTTCGATTCGTTTCTCAGGGTCTGAACGGGAAAATCTCTCCTCCTCCTCAGCTTTTCTGCTGCACCCTTGCCGTACAAACAAACGGAATATTATACTTACGTCTCTCGATCGTTCCTCGTTCACCCTTTCCTCCTGCCTCTTTCGATTTCTCCTGGTCCGGCCGTGGTTTTCGCCCCGCTGCGTGGGAGAGCCTATGAATGGGGCGCGTCCCTGCGTGACGTCACGTTCCAGAGGTGGGGTGCCGGGGTCAGGAATGAAGCGCGGGGTGGACGAAGGTGTGGGTGGCGGTCGGATGGATGGTCGGGCGGCGTGCAGGCGGGCGAAACGTGACGCAACATATTGATCTAAGTTTCGTAGGGAGGGTTACAGAGTCCGTGATGGGCCGGTGGGGACACGCCGACCGACGCGCACCGACGGTGGCTGAACGGGCGGGACGCGAGGGGTGGGACGGAATACAAGGTGGCCCGGTAAATTCACCGTTGTTCTTCGTTTCGGCGGCGGCGGTCGTGCCGCGCCGGTGTGGCCTCTCCGTTCCGCACCGTTCATGAGAGAACAAGGAGCGGAGGCGACTTTGAAGCCGGACGCCACACGCGTGGGCGAGAAACGGCGGTGGAAACCGGCTGACGCGTGTCGCTCGGCTGCTGTTGTCCCGAGTCGCTGTTTATGAAATTGACCGATCGCGTTCTTTTCGGCGAAAGGCGTGTCGTTAATTGAAGCGGTGCAAAGGTACAGAGACACGATGTAATTGTTCAGAAGGGAAAAACGACGGTGCTTCTTCCATGACTGGTGATCGGTCGAGATCGGTTGTTGTTTGGTCGGTCATCAAAACTGGTACGTTTCTCATCCTTTGAAGCACGTGAATACGTTTGTCGAGGAAATGTTCTACGAGTTTCAAAAACAAAACTCACGTTATCACGTTTGAGTTTCGTAAAGTGCTGGTACATTTTTGATCCTTTACGTATAGATTCGTGATTACCGATCGTTTCTTTACAAAAATTACAATTTCGTCATATTCTTGATAAAACTTGCGTCTGCTGAAAATTACCAAACGGAAATAGCAATATTATCAATATTTGTTTAGCAAATTATTACGCGACAGGACCTGGTACCTCGGTTTCTATCGGCAACTTACGATCGATCGCTTCAAAGAAATTCAAAATAACATCCTTTTCTACAGGGCTAGCCAAATGCTTCGAATTCCAACCTGCTATCCACTTTGCGGGACGAGACACGACGTCCCCGAAACTCTTGGACATCGTGTCACTGCCGCGACCCACCGTTACAAGTTACATAGTTCGCGGGACTCGTCGAATTATAGCGATTTTCGATTAATGACCGGGGCCATTTCGAAATTACTAAAGGTCCGGAAAGCGAGCAGGCACGCGGAGGTGAATAGCTGGAAAGGACCGTGGGACGTGGCCGGTTCCAAGGCTCTGTGTGTCCGATCCATTGTGCGCCCGTGTTCGGCCGAATACACGCGTGTATCCCTGGTATTTATGTCAGAGCGGCAGGGACTGACGGTAATTCTAATCGAACGCTGCCCGAGGAAGTATCCTTCGGTCCAATACGGAATTCCACAGCGCCCGTGTTCTCTAGAATCGATCCTCTTCCACGACGGTCGTAGATTCAACGATTGACACACTGTCTGGCCATATTTATTTCATATCGCCAACTGTTTTTGCCAATTAAATTCATTCTGTCGGTTTTAATGATTACATTCAATTTTGCTATACTCTGTATCACTAGCTTATTTAGTTTTATTTACACTCTCAAGTCTGTTTCATTCTACCCATATCATCAATATTGATTAATTACAGCTTTCATATATCATTCTTTGTAGTTGAATTTTAAATTGCTACGCTGTCAGACCATAGCTGTTTCTCAAATTTCTGAATTTAATTCTTCTGGGTGCTTTGGTTTGTCGGGTTTAAAGTTCGGGGTGGCATTATGGAAGGACGAATGGAAGGACGAATGGACACTCGTCTCGGAGTGTCACTACTCACTGCCTAGACTCATCATCAGTGGGGCTGATGGCAGCGACTCCTTAACTCCAGACGCTTGTTGTTGCAACTACCCGCTAGGCTGGACGGTCCATCCATCCTAGCGGTGTTGCCGCACTCTACTTTGTTTGCGGCAACGTCGGAGATCGGCAGGACCTCGACGCTAGGCGCGCAGCCACTTGCGGCTTGTGCTAGTCGAGTGTTCGAAACTCGTAGTTGAGGAATCCTAGGCCGCTACAGGTTCTTTTCGTTGAATTTCATATACGAGTTCCACACTCTCAAATTCTCTATTTCGTTCTACTGATCATTCATATTGACGAATTACAGTAACCTTTTATATTTCGTTCTCCGTGGTTGAATTTTAAATTGGTACAATGCCTGACCATCGTTGACTTATATCGCTAGTTGTTCTTCAAACTTCAGAACATAATTCTATCGGGAGCTATGGTTTTTTTTTCTTTCGTTGAATTTCACATCGATACAATCTCTGCTCACGGCCATTGTTCAACTCCTTCAGCGTTAATATAACTGCGAGTACAATTCTCTCGTGACTCGAGCCCGCTTGTAAATTCAACAATTAACTCG
Source organism: Melipona quadrifasciata (assembly GCA_001276565.1). NCBI lineage: Eukaryota > Metazoa > Arthropoda > Insecta > Hymenoptera > Apidae > Melipona > Melipona quadrifasciata. The sequence continues at coordinate 1,776,797 of KQ435727.1, read as the reverse complement.
TTGCCGCACGATTTCTCTAATTGCTCGCTCGTTCTTACGGGTCGAAATGAAACTTGCGACTGTCGTGCAAGTTTCCTCGACGAGCTTGCACACGTACCTACGTTCTCGCGCGTGTATAATATTCGGAGTTTGCCGGGGAAAAAAAACTGACTGCTCTTCTCCGGGGATGATTAAACGCGTGCTCGCGTGATCCTCGTTGCCGAGTGGCTCGGCTACCGTTTCACGGTAAAATGAGCCGTTGGTAATTGAAAGTTCCCCGCAAGTTCCTCGTACTTGGACGGGTTCGCGGCCGAGGCATCTGTCGTTCCTCGACGGAGCTTCTTCCTTCTGGTCGAATCAGGCAGCAATCGGAAGTCTCGCGGCGCGTGTATGTAGGACAGCCGAGAGAGAAGTCTTTCTCCAGCTCGTGACGCTCGTGCACGCGGACTCTGCGTTTAACCAAAAGAATCGGAAAGTCCTGAACTTGCTCAGAGACACGTAAAAACTGTGCCCGAGAGGAAGAATCTTCACGTGGGCGTGCAATCGAAATGAAAGTAACGAAAGTACGGGAGATGAAACATGGCGACAGTGATTGCCAGACTGCGGATTTGTACGCGTTCGCAAATTTGCACAGGAAAATATAAAAAAAAAACCAGTGGCTTCTGCAACGTTTCGAATTTTTTTCAATTGCGCGAAAATTGAATTTGCAATCCACCGATCGCGAATCTTTTGATATGAAAATACCCAACATTTGGAATTCCCTCTAATTGCGACTGTGAATTTGCGTAAATATCGGCGATCCGCTGATTACAAATCTTCCGTAAATTCTTCCAGCGTGAATGTTAAAACATCCGGGGTGTCGTGTTCGTCGATGAACCTCGTCAACATTTCATAGAGTCTTCATTTTTGTCAATTCTTCGCCAAATTTTCGCGAATCGAAAATCTTTCACGAAGACAACAGACGAAAAGGGAGTCGAGAAAAGAACATTCGCTAGTGCAGGAATCGTAACTCTCGAAACTCTCGCGCGGCGCCAAGTGGTTGTCGAGCTTTTTTCAGTTTCTGACGAGAGTCCTACCTGCGAATCGCTCCGAGCGAGTGAAAGGACTTTCGCAAACGGGGAAAAGAATGCGCGCGTCTGAAACCGATCGTTGAATGACGAAAGAGCGAGAACATTTCGAAGAAAGGGGAAAGAAGAGGAGGAGGTTGAAGTGGCAGCGAGACGGTGTGGACGAGAGTTTCAGTTTTCAGATAATAAAGTCTGCTGGCCGAGTGGCATCAGTGCTCAGACGATCCTTCAACCCGGGGCTCCAACGCTGTCGGACCATGCTGTCCCACGGACGGCGTCGCATCGACGCGATCCCTTTGAAGTCTAGCTTCTGAGATCATGCTCGGTCGCGTCTTTCGGATAATTTCACCGAATTGTGGTAATTCGTTCTGGTCGTAGAACGAAACGGAATAATAATAAGAGGGTGACGTTTCGTTACGGTTGAGGCAAGCATGACTTAATTGCGAGATTTGTAGCTTCATAAGTTCGCACTTTGTACAAATTTGTCATTTAGTTGAAATTTATTACCGATCGTGGTACCGTGTATAGAAGATACATCGTGCTTCGCCATTGAGGTCGGTGTAAATACGTTTGACGTTTATAAGAGATTCCACCTTCAAAGTCACTACCGCGATCGACTGTTCGAACTGGTTCAATCGACCAACTGAAAGGATAATTCGTCGCGAGCGTAACGGACCGCGACGTCGAGCGTTATTGTCGGCGTATTGGCTTGAACGAGTGTATCGATCGTCGGGCTGTTCTGTATCGAGAGAGGCAACGGGACGTCAACGTCCACGTCGATGTCTCTCTGTGTCGACGTCGACGTCGTCGTCGTCGTCGTCGTCGTCGTCATTGTCTGATCTCGGCCGGCGTCGCCCGAGCGCTCGTGGTTGACACATAAACACACACACACACGAGCTGCGTACACAGGACCACCGTGATAAAGTAATCTGAATTAATTGGCCTCTAATTAATTAATGCAAATCACCGGCAACTCGCCTCGAGCCGGCGAACTAATGATCATTTACGTTACGGGCGTACACGCAACGTCGTGTTCTCGTTCCCTTGGTCTACCACCACCGAACTCCGGTCACCCGGCCACCCTTGGCCCCGCGTAACAACCAGGAGACAGAGAGGGGTGAGACGACTCGAGGGCCACCCCGATTCCCTTCCACGTCTCTCTCTCTCTCTCTCTCTCTCTCTTCCCGCTACCGTTTTTCTCTTTTTAGGCTGCGAAAAAGTAGCGCACACGTACGTACGTACGTACGGAATGTTCGGCGGTCGGGCGAAAAGGACGCCGCTAGCGCACACAGGGATGAGCGAGAGGGTGGTGGAAAGGGGGCTGAGCTCTTGACATATTGCTACCTAGGCAACTCGACGAAGTGCTCTTCACCTATCCCCTTCGCCC
>KQ435727.1:1711567-1739733 GCA_001276565.1 Melipona quadrifasciata | reverse complement strand
CGTGGTCGCGAAACGTTTTCCGTAGGTAGTAACAATTTATCGAACATCTGGCCGTAAGTTCCACGAATTTCTTGCATTTGCCCCGAAACCCGAACGTCACTCAATATTCTCTCCCGGCTACCCGCCGCCTGTATTCCAAGATTCGGTGTGTCCTAGTAAAAGATCGTCGAACCCACGTCCCCGTTTGCCCGACGTTTTACGAGTTTGTTCGCGAATTTTGTGTACACCTTCCTCTATTCACCGCGATACGAAGCATCGAGTGCCAGTAGCTGCAAACACGATGCATACGTCTTTTCTCTCTTCTAGTTTTTTGTTTTCTTTTTTCTTTTCTTTTCTTTTCTTTTCTTTTCTACCCTTTCGTCGACGCTCCGATGCATCTCTGGTGAAACTGGCGAATTCGTTTCGAAACGACGATGAGGCGAGAGGTACACGTTAATAACGTTTCATTTCAACTCCTTCAAAAATCAGGTTTCCGCCTGTGCGATCTCTGTCGAAAGTTACAAGTGCAAAAGTACCAAGTTTGTCAATACTGCAATAATTATTTAAAAACAGCAGGGAACGAAAATTCGTAGATCGTAGCGACAAAATTTAATTATAAATATCACTAGCGTCATTCTGCAAAACCAACGACCCTGAAGGCATACTTACCCTCGTCCACCAGAGATGTATCTCACTTGACAGACCCTTGAAACATACATATTATATATTACCAAGTAGACGAAATTCTATCGTTCGAAGTTCGAAGCGAGCGATACGAGGAGGACGGGAATGTGTCTAATCGTGACGGAACGATCGCTTGCAGAGTTGTACGACGCGAGGCGCGAGAAACCTTCGGTTTTAGTGACCTCGCCCGGCTCGCCGGATCTGCACGCTCAAGGACGCGCCAGGCATCTCCGACACGCTTCCTCCGGCAACGCGAACGTCGGCGGTAATCTCCAGGTGAAGCTGAGCTTCGATCCTGCGGCGCTACGGTTGATCGTCACGTTGATCTGCGCGGCTGGGCTCACGCCCAGGAGCAACGGCCAACCTAGAAATCCCTACGCCAAGATCTTCCTGCTTCCGGACAAGAGGTGAGTGAGCTCGTTTGGCCCAGAAGCTACGACTCCGGCGTTTCTTGTTTTCAAACAACTCGTCTTTTCCACCTGCTCCTCGGCAGTAATTAACTTTGGACATTTGTCGATGAAAGAAACGAGAGGAGAAGGTAAAGCTGGCAAAAGTGCGAAAAAACGTGTCGATAATTCTTCTCTCGCGTTCTTCAGCTATCAGACCGTGGGTTTCTACGCATTTTCGAATTTTCACGGACACACTAGCGAAACACCGGAGATGGAATCTAAAAAGAAATTTGCCTCTTCCATGTATTATTACGATCGATGTTCTTTTCCCTGCATCGTTGCACGCGACGTTTCAAATTTTCCGGCGGCAGTCTAGCCGTTTCCGCTGCTTTTTTTCTTTTGTCAACGAAGCTTCGTCCAGTTTCGTTCTGCTCGAACGTTGGCCGCGAACGCGCCTGAACGTTCTACTAAATCGTCGGTGGAAACTCTCGAGTCGCGGCATAAAACGGGAGAATGATCGAGACGCGGAGGCGTTCCATGCGATCCACATGTCCTCCTTTCAAGATGAATCATTTCCTAAAGAAGCGTCCGCGAGCCAAAAGATAGCCGTTGAGTTTGGCCGCGTTGCCAAACGGTCTCGCCGCCGCACGAAACTTCTCCAACCACGGTTCTCACTTCCCTCCCTCGTCGAGCGGCATCGTCTTGTTAACGCTCGACATCGATCGGCTGGTATCGCCCCATTTACGCGTATCTCCATTCTACGAACGTATCGCGAACGTACTCTATCTTTTATCCGTCTGCTCCTCCCTCTCATCCGTCTGTCCTTTGATTCACTCCGCCCGTACCCCGTTAAGCTGAGTCCGAAAATTCCCCGTGTTGAAATCGCGTGAATGTAAATTGTTCCTGTCAAAATTTAGCAGCCAGTCGGATCGACTATAGTTTTCGAAAAAATATTTGACCCGTAGCTTTCTTCTTTTTTTTTTTTTTTTTTTTTTTTCTTCTTTAATCGGTAATCGTCGACGTCGAAGGAACTGAAAACTGCCGTCAAAGTCGGAAGTCGGGAATATACTTTGTCAAATATTTCGGAAATTACCAAAGACACACTTTTTCTTGTGCAAGTTGATGACAATACGTTAAAAGAGCCATTTTTTAAATCACTTTTGATGGTTTTTCCAAGTAATGTTACAAGTCTAATTTCATTTTCCGCAAATTTTCCTTCTCTCGCCGTTTTCTCTTTTTTTTCTTTTTTCTTTTTTTTAAATAGCAAGCAAAGGAAATCTGATTCGTGATTTCAAACGTAGCGAAAAGTCGAAGAGGCGGACGAAGACGCTGGCGAACACGAACGACCCGAAGTGGAATCAAACGTTCATCTACGACGGGATCAGGTGGTCCGAGCTGAGGAAGAGGGCGTTGGAGATCACCGTGTGGGACTACGGCAAGTACGACACGAACGATTTCCTCGGCGAAACGGTGCTGGAACTGACGACCGCTCGCCTCGACGAGGAACCGGAATGGCACCCGTTGACCGGCCACGGTGAACACCGACACATTGGGTATGTGAAATCAGCTCGGTAGACCACCTTTAGGATGTTTCACTTTTTTCATGCCTCTGAGATGAGACGCAATCGCTACAATCGCATTCGTTCGTTCGCTTGTTGCAATGAGAGACTAGGAGAGACCTTACCTTAGAGATTGGTGACTGACGAATACTCTTTGCGCTTCTTAGCCGCTGAATGCAAAAATTAGCCGAGAGAAAGTAAGAGAACCCGAGTTCTTCTTCTTCTTCTTCTTCTTCTTCTAGATAGAGTGAGCTTCTGAGAAAAACGGCTAGGCCACTGTAGGCGTGTGCAGCTACCTGTTTTTTTCTTTTTTTTCTTTTTTTTTTCTCTCTCTCCTTTGGTCCCCGTCGTACTTAGGCTGAGGGAGAAGGAATCCGTCGACGGTCACGTTAACCCTTTTTATTCGCCCGTGTACGTAGTTGAACCTAAACCTCAAACGGTTTCATTCCCGTAACGTTGAAGTCAAGAGAGAAAAGATATATAGATATATATATGTACATATGTGTGTATATACATATAGAGAGAGAGATGAGTAGAGAAAGAAGTTGAGTAACGGAATAGAGGCGGAAAAGATCCAAGGGGAGGGAAAGAAAGGGAGAACGAAATTTTTTGCCGCGAGTGAAACGAAGGTCGCGGCGCGTGAACGTTCAGCGAATCCGTTCGGCTGATTCTTTTTCACCTAGCGCTAGCGAGAAGAGCGTAGCGTGAGATCTAAATTTCGCGTTGCACAGATACTATCAGGAGCCCGATGACACGGTGATAACTCCGGTGGACTGCCATCTCAGTCCACCGTCGACGACGTCGCGGCTGAGCGACTCTGACACTTCCGAATGCGATATCACGGACTGCGACGTCTCCAGGGAGCAAAGGAGAACAGCTGACGGTGCCAGTATAAGCAGTATCGGCAGTTCCTCCAGGTAAGAGCCATCCTTCGAAAAATCTCTCTGCGTCGCGTATCGAGAAACTCTCTCTCTCTCCCACCGTAACCACCAACCTCCCCTCCGCTCTCCGAAACGAATATACAACATCTATACGAAACCGGGTGGAGAGAGAGAAGAGACGCGCGAATGCGCCATTTTCGCGGCGCAAAGTGGGCTTGGTCACACACGTTCGACCACACACCGGCGGGGAAAAGAAAAGAACCGAGCCGACAATCTAAAAGCTGACAATGTCTTTTTGAACGGGAAACAATCGTCAACGTCGCCGTCAACGTCGTCCACCTCGCGCGAACAGTCTCGTAGGCACACACCGTCGATAGCGAAGAACTGACACGCTACGGGGCAGACAAGTTTGAGACCGCCTCCTTCTCGTTTTTCTTTCTTTCTTTCTTTCTGTCTTTCTGTCTTTCTTTCTTCCCCTTTCTTTCGTTCCTCTGCAAAGAGAACGCAACTGCGTTTAGTTGCATCACACGCGTAGACGTTACTCCTTTAAGTTTTTGCATGCAGACACGCGCAGAGTGCGCTTTGACGAATCTTTTCTGTTTGTAGCACCATCTCGGTTCGTCAGTCGAGACCGTCTGTGTAAGAAGGGACGTTCTAAATGTGAGCTGATTCTTTCTTTCCAGCGAATTCCAACTCGTTTCTGAAATGAAACACCCTTCTTTCCCTTCAATTAAGACGTCGACAACGTCCCACGGAACATTTGACAACTTCTTTAAAAATTTCTCTGCTAAAGATAACACTCGTTCTGCTTTGATCTCATTCTGGAAACGCGTTGCGAAAACGTCAGTCTTAACGACTGGGTGTCAACGAAGGAAAGAAAGGGAGAAAGGGAAAATGTACTTGCGAAGAGGATCCGCGGGGTGGTTTCAAACTCGCGAGCTGAAGAAATTAATACGCTTCCTCGTTAATCGATCCTGCAAATCGTCTTGAACAGGCGACGAGCAATTTGTCGAGAGAGGGGGAGGGGAGGAAGCTGCGTCGTGCAAGGTTCCACGCGGTTGAGTCAAAGTGTTCGGTTCGTCAGGAATTAATGGTACTTGAGCGGGTGCAGTGTGCCGGTGTCCTTGGCCAACCAGGAATCGCTCGTCCACTAATCTGGCCGAATGTTCCCACTCGCGACTTGAGATCTCGTTCACAGGTCTCGTAACCGACGGTCGTAACTGTCGTCGTAATGGTTATTCCCTCGGTGGCGTGCGGCCCGCTCTTAATCGTCGATAACACGGGGCGACGCCGCTACGCGAGAGATCGGTTCGCGAGTCGAACGCGCCCCCCCCCTCCCGCCGCTCCCGCCGCTCCCCCCCTCCTCTCCACGCGTCGTTGCTCTTCCTCGCATCGCCGTCGCCTCTTCCGGTTCATTGAGAAGACACGCGGCGTGCCAGGTGTGCGCAACGGGACGGTCGAAGATCGATAGCGCAACTCGCATCTCAGCGCCGTCCGCTGATCGATACCCCCGCGCGAGAATTCTTCGATCGATTGAATTCGACAATTCCTGGATTCAAGTTTCGACTTTGGAAGAACGTGTCGAGAGTGTTTGTTCTATCGGGGAGAGAGCGTTTAATCCCTCGTTGTTCCAGTCGAATTCCACCGAGATTTCACCGAGAGTCTCGGAGAACACGTTTCTCGCACGTTTTCAAGGGGACGCGGAGTTGTTGCGCGCGGCGAAGTTAGCGAATCGGCGAAGGCCTCCGATTCCCACGAAGGGTGAATCTCCGGATGATCCGGAGAGCGCGATATACAGACAAACGGAAGTTTTTGCGTGTTGTGTGTTCGCGGAAGGCGGCGTCGCCGTGACGTAAAGCCGACGACCACAGAGCCGACGGAGGAGGGACGAAGACAATACTGGCGGGGGCGACAAGGGGTGCGAATAAGGGTGCAGCAGAACGGGGGAGGAACGTGGGAACGAGAGAGTCGGAGAAAGGCAAGAGAGAAAGGGAGAGAAGAGAGGCCGAGAGCCAAGTTATAAAACTGGGCAACAAGCCAATTGACATGCCAGTTGGCCTGCAACCACCGCTGGCTGCGGAAGCCAGCCCCTGAGCCCCTGATCCATATTAATATTCCAACGATGACGTCCGATCGTTATTTGTGAGTGCAAAGTGCTTTTCCGTCGAACCTCTCGATCCTTTATTTTTCTCCAAAGAAACGGCGAGGAGAGAGAGAGAGAGAGAGAGAGAGGGGGGGAGGGAGATAGGGAAAAAAAGAAGATAGAAACACAGACTATCGACAAAGTGGCGGCGAGTTGGAACCGAAATGGGTGGAAAACGAAAGGGTGAGCAAACTGGCGGAGAAAAGGGGTGAAAAACAAAGGAGGAAAAACGAATCGAGGCATCCCCACGGCTACTGGTGGCCGGTGGTAGACCGGCGTGTCTAAACAAATCCACTTTGAGCCAGACGCTTAATAAAGTTTTTTGTCGTTTGCACAGAGGAGCTCGACCCCCCACAAATTCGTGCAATTTCCTTTCCGAATTTCGTGGTCACCGGTGTCTTTCTCGAATTCAGTGACTCGCGAAGCTATCACCGCTAACTGTGGCGAGTCAATCGACTCTTTTTTTCGTTTCTTTTCTTTTTTTCTTTCTGAAAACCTCGAGAATCCAGGTGAGGATCTAGCTCGGTGATTGACAGCTGCTTTATCCTCCCTTCTGTCCGAGTGCCTCAGTCAGTGTTTCGACAGTCGACGCGTGTGACGTGTGAGAGAGCAAAAGGAGTCGAGTCGAGTGCGTGCTAATTATCGTGCACAGTGTCGTTCGAATTGTTCGTGGCCCTAATTCGGTGGCCACTCGAAGAGCCGCGAGAGATCGAACATCCACGAGGTTACCAGGTCCACGGTCGTGCCGCTGTGTCGCAAGAACGAGAATATCGCGAAAGGATGGAATCACCGTGCTCGACCGCGAACCGCCCGCTTTGTCCCGTGTCTGTCTCTCTCTCTCTCTCTCTCTCTCTCTCTCTCTCTCTCTCTCTCTCTCTCTCTGGACCACCATTCCCAGCTCTAATTGGTCCCGGTCTTTTGCAAATTCGTTCCTCGTTCGGACGATGCTTGCTCGGAATTCTCGAGGCACGTTCCCCTCGAGGGTGTGCTCTCGTAGGGTTGTAACGCGGCGTTACGCTCCGTCTCGTTCGCTTTCTCGTTCGCAATCAACCGCCTTATCTGGCGGCCCGACCCTCTTCCGCTCGAGGGTGCTCGAATAATAATATCCGAAAGTTGAGCCCGGGGCCTCGTTGAAAATTGCACGACACAGCGTGGAAAACTCACACGAGGGAGAAAGTTGTCGGATCTTTGCCGGTGGAAAGTTTCGGCGGCCGGGGACCCACTCCCTCCTGTCCCACTCTCCTCGTTTGTCTGATCAATTGATCGAGAGGTCCGTTGCAAGATGGAGTTACGCCAGAAGATGTAGAAAAGTGAGATTGTTAATTCTTAGTTACGGTCAAGGCACTGCCATAGGTCATAGTCAGTTTGGACCATGTTTGTTTAAACGATCGTACTTAATTTCAGGGTTCCTTAATTTCAATTTTAATCGAAACATTTCGCGGTGTATCTTGGAAAGATTAAAGATTGCTTCGAGAGATTAAAACACGTCGTTGCGGCTCGTTTACGATTAATTCATCAATTGCTGCTCCTCACGCTGGACCCCTCGATTTTTCATCGAGCGAACGCGTGGCGTTTCCGCGGTCGCCTCGAGGTCGCCTCGCGACAACTCCCGAGGAATCTGTAGAAACGAATCGGAACGGCGCGTGCTTCGTTAATCCACGCTGGCCTCAATCTGCGAGTCGCTGACCAATTTTTTTTTACCCCTCTTCTTCTTCTTCTTCTTCCTCCTCCTCCTCCTCACTCCACCCGCCCTCTGTCTGTTTTACTCTGCCCATTGAAACGGCGTCGACGACGCGACGAGACAAACCGCGAAACGACAGACACGCGCGCGCGAATAATTGAAACGTTCTCAACGGGCGTTCCGGAAGGGGAGCGAACCGCGAGGCGTGCAGATATTTAATAACCTTCAATATCGCCTAACAGGATTATCCGAAGGGGTTTCACTGGTTACATTAATAAATCCATCGTCGGTCGAGTCGGCGGCCGCGACGTGTCGCACGATCAGATTACTCTCTTTTCTTTCACCGCTACGTTCTTTCAGTCCGTTTTCGACGGGCACGTGTGCGTGCGTGTGTGTTCCGTTCTCTCTTTTTTTTACTTTCTTTCTTTCTTTCTTTCTTTCTCTCAGTCGCAGATGAGTCACGCGGTATCGGTTCCGATAACGTTAACAATGATTTCTCTAACGATCTCGCCCGATCGATTTCCTTTGTTATTTATCTTTGTTCTGTTGTTTATTTTTTAGGTTTCGTAATATGCCGTCAAATTACAAGCGGTACGGCCATTTTAAAACTTCTATTTTCCTCCTCTCTCTCACGAGTCACGCAGCCACTTACACACGTTTCCTGCATCCACACACGCTAGGTTGAATAGCGCTCCGCGTGTAGAATGAACCGTAAACTACGATCGATACGTGATACACGATCGACACACGTAGACGGATGTATCTCCTGTGTAGAGAAAGCAAGAGACCGCGTACCGAGAGTCGGCGATCGGCGAGAACGATTGTAGAAAAGTGACGGAGAATGCTATGCGAAGGAAATTGCCAGACGTACTTTTACCCCCCGACTCGGCGAAAAGGACGAAGCCGTGGTCTCGCGTTGTTACCAGATATCGCGGATGTTTACGCAATTTCGTACCTTACGAAGAATATTTTGTATATTTTGCATGATAATCCGCGAAATCCAAATCGTTGCTAACGAGAGACGACGGTTGATCGTTCTCGCGACACTAAAGTCACTCGAGCGTGTTCGCGCGCGTCGACTGCAACAGGATGGTTCGCTGTGGCCCTGAGAAATTTCTCTTCCTCGTATAAGCTTCTTGCTTTTATTTCTATGCCCGGAACGTCTCGTTATCGCGAGATAATAATATTTCAGATTTGTCCACGCGTCTCGCGGGAGATTCGCGCGGGGACACGCTCGTTAAAACGACCATAACCGATATGTATATACGTATCTTGCAAACAGTCGATGCGCGTTCGACCACCCTAGCAGTATTAATCCTAGAACATTCAAACAGCTTTCAAATTTGAAATTTTTACCGACGACGATACGATTTTGAGGATGAAAATTTTGAAATTTCCGTAAGGAGACAAAGCGGGATGATCTCGCCGCTCACTGTACACGTATCGCACAGTTCTCCTCGTTGTCAATTTAGAAATTCACGTGGCAGCTCGGGGGTTCAGGGAATTCTAGGGTTAATCGCTAGGAAGATCGTCTCTATCAGACCTCTTGGTGTGTTCCTTTGCTTGCACGCGGATCGTTCTCTCTCTGTCGCATGTGCACCGACCGTGTCAAGTTTATTCGATAGACCGAGCCCGAGCCCGAACCCCCCTCGAACGAAGACGAGTTTAGCAACAACAACCGCGTTTGTACTGCATACACCCTATTTATCAGGCCCTGCGAGTAAAAAAAAAACAGAAAAAGAAAGGACGAAAGAGAAACGCAAACAAAAAAAAAAAAAAAAGAAGAAAGCGCAAGAACGAAGTAGTTGGGCGCAGAGATTCAGTAGGTCACCGATCATGTAGGCACAAGTAGGCGTCATCATGTCATCGCTTCTTGCATCTCTCTCACGTTTTACGAGACCTTAGATTGGCGCGAACGACATGGCTTTTAGTGAACGCTTAGTGGCAACGCGATGCATCGGCCGGGGTGGCTCCGTTCTTCCTTCTCCTTCTTTTCTTTCTCTTCTCCTTTCTTCTTCATTTTTCCCCCATCGCCTTCTACTATCCGGGGGAAGCTTCCACGTCGGTGGAAATTTGTTGGGCAACGTCCAGTTGGTCGGGGGACGAGTTTCGCGTGCCGGTTGCCAGAAACGACTCGTTCTCCGAGCGATTCGCGCGCGATCGATCTATCGTACCAGCCACCGCCGCCAGCCTTCTCTTTCTACGCGTTTGGCTCCGCGCGTTGATCGGCCCCCCCGCCGGCCATTGTTTACAGCAGCCAAGCCTTTCTTTACCAACTAGCTTCTTGGCAACTGAGACACGGCCCCCTCTCGTAACGCTTGGAGGACACTGTCCAAACTTTCGTCCTGATTATTGGCAAGCGGAACTCGCGGGGGAAGTAAGTCTCGCGCGCGTGCATCGCGCCGCGATATGTGTGTATTTGCACTTTGCAGATCGACCGGTTCGCCGCCCAGTCTCCCCTCCGTCCACGAAACGAGGTAACCAGTATACTCTCTTGGAACGTAACCTATATAGAACGAGATTGACAATTCGTTCCGGCGAACGGATGTACATAACGAGATTGACTTATTAAAAAAAGAGACGAACCTCTGGAGCGAAACGCTTGATCGATCGTTGAGATGCACCGCTTGCTGTTCGTAAATCCGTAATTCTTAGCCAGAACCGCAACGACGACGAAAGACACGATGCAAACCGATTTCGAAGGGAGAATACTTTTGCCGTGTACCCACCGCTGACGAGAAAAGCTTCCGGCGCAATAAACGCAGATTTTTCTCGAGAGCGTTCGAAGGAAGTCTTCTTTCGAAATGTTTCTTGCGCTCTGACTTCAATTTTCCCGTGTATATTCCTTGAACGAGTACAATGGCGTTTCGTAGCTGGAACGTTTCAACGCCTTTCGAATACACGCGCGTACGTTCGACCGGAAACTTCTCGTCATGGGTGTGATCTTGGAAATGTTCGAAAGAAGAACAGACCACGTTGTTTCTGTCACGTGGCAAAGTAACTCTCGCATCCTGTGTCTTGGTCGGTCGCTTAAACGACAGTTCGTTTCGTACGTTTGCGCGCGTGTGTGCGTGTGTGAGTGCGGGTGAGTTTGGGTCGACAAAATGACCACGGCACGGTGCAACGCGCAGCGTAGAGAATGCATATTTGACAAAGCATCGCCAATGAGAACCAGCCTGGCCGCATGCACTCTGTAATCTAGCGCGAGAATCACAGCACACTCGCAACTTTCCCCTTACAACTCGCCCATTGTTCAACGTGTTCAAACACACAAGCCATAAGCGCGACGAGACGATTCACTAATCTGACGAAAAATACTGCACGCATGCCGGAGCAGCCACTATTCCAGCCCCCCGCCGGAGAGGGAGCTGTGCGTCGACGGGGAGCATCGAAGTCGAAGGGACATGTCGCCGCAGGGCCGTAAACGAGCCGCCCTCATGATACGAGACCAGCCGGCGTCTATTTCTGGGTACCAAACCTACCGCAAGGTGAGTCTTGCCGCGTCACCTTGACGCCGCCGCCGCCGCCGCCGCCGCCGCCGCGACCCTCGCGAGGAAAAGGAGAATCGCCGAGTCTCGCGAATTTAACGATCGTTCGACGAACGCGAGAAGTTTCGTGTCGTGCTCGCGTCGTAAATTATTAGTCACGACTGATAGCGTAGATTCGGAGTTTGGATGAGTCAGAGTCGTTGGAAAAAAAAAGTCGTGGCAAGCTTCGGATCGGACTTTCCGAGTCAGTGTCTTCGGAGGACTGCTGCGAGTACCGACTGAATTTCGCTCGAATTGCGTTTGATAAATATTAACGGTGAAAAATTAATCGATCGTGGAATATTTCAACAAAAGTTTGACACGTACGAGTCAGTTTCTCATCACCAGGCCTAAACTCGTATCGATCTCGCCTGACGGATACAACACCGCGATAGTTATGTATTTAAATATCCGTAATCCCCAGGACGATATTCACCGAGGAATGATGAGCCACAGGTCGCACAGTGCAGCGCCGATGGACTCGCCGAGCCTGCGGTACCGCGGAAGGTCTCAAAGTCCCACCGGTCATCGCTCTCTGTCTCCGCCGGAACACAGATCCATGCCCTACTCGCACGGTTACGTTCCGCCCAGGTACGTAGCGTGTAACTATTGAAAGAACAAATAATAAAAAACAAAAAAAGAAAGAAAGGAAAGAAAACGAGAACGTTTTCACGGACAATTTCAGATTCAGTTCGAGGTCGGCGACAGCCACTCCAACCGGTAGCCCGAAGAAGAGACAACTGCCCCTGATCCCGGCGGCTCTGAAGGAAAGGGCTGCCCAGGATCTCGAGGAACGTGCCAGATTCATAAGACACCGCAATAGGCAGGTGCACACCACGTACAGGAGCACGGGCATCGGAGGTGAGGGTCCGCTCTTTCCTCGACTTCACTCGCCGCGAAACGAGGGAGGGGGGGAGTTATTAATTCGAAAGTTCTCGAATACCTCTCGCGATACGAGGACGGTAATTTTCACCTCCGTGAAAATCCGCGCTGCTAATTGACCCTGTTTCCGAAAATTTTCGGCCGCGACGAACTTTCCGACAGAACGGGCTGTCGAAGGATGGATGCCGCGCGTGTAAAATTCGACGATGAATTTCGCAACACCCTCGCGCGTTGACTGCGTAGTTTCGTTGGCATTCTTGCGACCCGTCCGTTCGAAAACGTAACGTGTTACGTTGGAACGGAATTGATCTGTCGAGACTCTGTTGGATCTCCTCTGATACGGTATTTGCAGGTTCGTAGACGACACGCGCGTCTTCAAAAGGAATTGTCGTTGGTTTTCGCAGGTTGGGAGAGACACTACAGCGGACTGTCGGACTCGGATCTGCTCTCGATAGATCACGATCCGTTGTCGTTGCCGCACAGTCACGCGTACCGTATGCCCAGGCCGCGAAGGGGACACTTGAGCCCCGACAAAGACGTACTTGGCGATCTCGGTGACTCCGATATGGAGAGTATAGCCTCCGTGACGAGCAGTGCCTTCAGTACGCAATCGGAACGACCGCGTGGCTCTAGAGGACTAATGTGAGTATAGCTCGATGTCTATTGTACTTTAATATTCGAGTCGATGACCTTGCATTTCAAAAGTCAGTGTACAAAGCAAGACAAGTTCCATAGAGAAGAAAGTATCCCTTTAGAGGAGACAGCCATCCACTGTACCATTTTTTTTTTTTGCGCGACATTACGTAATTCGTGCTTTCCCTCCTCCCTCCCCCTTTCCTTTCCCCCTCCTCTGTCTCTCTGTTTCTCGTTTCCTTTCGTTCTCTCTTCTCCCCCGCCTCCCTCCCCTCCTTTTCTCTTCCTCTCCACCAATCTCATTTCATAGTTCATTCATTCAGAATAGAGTAAAATCATCCGGTTACGGACCATGTAACACCGCGCGCAGAATGGAACATTTGATGGCTTACCTTCTCATCGACGATAATCCCTGAATTAAATGGACATTGCCGAATGAAATGACACCCCGTAGTTGCACCGTCTCATATCCTCCCCACCCTCGCCTGCTTGATTAGGGTCGACCCTGAAAAAATATCCTTCTGTGCTCTCTCTCTTTCTCTCTCTCTCTCTTTCTCTCTCTCTCTTCTCTCTCTCTCTCTCTCTCTCTCTCTCTGTCTCTGTTTCTGTCTCTTGGACAGAGATTCTCTCTTCGTTCTCTAGTTGGCTAGACTGCACCTCCTATGCACCGTGTCAATGTCCATTTAATGTTGTCCCATTCTAACAAAGCAGGGATTAGTGCGTGGCGTTGGTCGAACGGCTAGGTCTACCTACGTTGAAACACGTCACAATTACATATATATGTCGTATGTATGTTGTGTGTACAATCACGAAAAGACTAAATCAATCGTCGCACGTCCTACAGACAAACCTTCATTTTACGTGTATATATATATACACACACACACATATATATATATACATATATTTTTGTTCGGCGAGTGACAAAAGTGCAACAAAATTCTCTCGTGTCAAATTCTCTCTCGATCTCTCTCTCTCTCTCTCTCTCTTTCTCTCGCGCCTATTGCCGCGTTGTTCAAAAAAAGAGAAAAGAAAAAAAACGAAATGGAACCGGAGAAAACAAAAAATGAAAAGAATAAAAAAGTAGAAGAAAGAGAAAAAAACGGTAACACACAGACACGCAAAACACTATCGGGAAAAAGAAGCAAAAAAACAAAAAAAAAAGAAAAAAACAAATAAAAGAAAAGAGAAAAAAAAGAAAACGCGTTCGATCGATCGCGAACGTGCGAGTAGAGTCTTGTTTTTTTTTCTTCTTTCAATGAAAGAATTGAAGAGAAAGAAAAACGAAGAATGGGCTCGAAAGGAAAGAAAAAAAGAAAAAGAAAGAATAGAAAAGAAAGAAAATAAAATGAAATACAATAGAAATCTCGTTTTTTAATATAATCCGCAGATGCGCTAAAACTCTATATGAAAAACATTGTTTGCAGACCGACAGTTAAAAACGTTTTAATACCCGGTGTCATATCCCCTATGCCCCTGCCCCCTAGGCGCAATAGGCGCAGGCACAGACTTAGGGTACCCTGCAGCGAATGTCACTGTCCGAACAACAATCCCACCAAGCCCACCAGGAGCAACAACCCCAGCAAGCACAATCCCACCCCGCATCCCCTCGTACGGAGCAAGTCCGCAGTGGTGCGCTCGTTGTACAGAAAGATGCGTACGCCGTTCACGAGGTCGCAGACCGTCGACGAGAACATGCTGAGATATTACAGCCCGGAGACCAGCGAGTACAGCGTCTCCGAGGGTTACATGCTCAAGCCGGAGGAGCTAACCGGTAGCTCCAAGAATCGTATACCGGAGATATACGTGGAGGATTGCCTTCAGGTCGACTTCAACGATCGTCTCATCGAGAAGTTTCGCGACAGATACTCGTCGCCCTATCAACTGGATCACTCCGGTACGCGTAGGCGGTCGCGTAGCTGGCAGGACCGCGCCGCCGGCCGGGCCGCGAAATCCCGGCACCACTTGTTCTCGAGAGGCTTGCACGACGTGACGGACGATCACGGCATTAGGAACCTAGACGTTAGCTTACGGCCGCGTAGATCTTTTTTATTCTCGAAGGCTAGGAGCTTCGACTACGACGTGCTGCACGACACCTACGCCGATCGTTACGGTTTCGGGCTAAACGCCGGCATGCTCTCGCGCAGAGCCAAGAGTTTCGAGTACGACACGATATCAAGCAACATATTCAGCGACGACAGCCTGAGGACCGCGCGGCGAAAATTGAAGAAGAACCTGGCCATCAACGACGCCGGCTACGGCGACAAGATACCGGCCCTCGGCGATCAGAGCAAGTCGTACTTCGACTCGAACGGCGACGACAAGGTACTGCCGAAGAAGATTCTGCTCGACCGACGGAAGAAGAAGAGCTACGAGAGATACGTGCAGGCGAAGCAGGAACGCGGCAAGCCGTTCTACGGGTACGACTCGGAATTCAGCTGCGGCGAGACGGAGATCTACGTGCCGCGGTACGATCAACAGACGTCCACGGACGCGGTGGGCATGGACCTCTCGGCCATCGGCGACGGTTACGGTCACTCGTCGTACGAGCTCTCCGAGGAGAATTCGTTCAGCAGCGACGATCAGATCGGGCTGAGGAACGCGGTACTCGGCCGCGAGGACCCGACGACGAAACGAAAGTACAGAGACTCGACGTTCCAGGAGCACGATGATCCCGCGTTCGGCCGCGGCGACCTGTTGTCCGAGAAACGGACCAAGAGCCTCGACAGCGGCGACCCGGCCAACGAGCACATCTACTGCAGCATCGACGAGGCGCTGTCGTCCGCGGCGAAGACGACGTCCTATCACGGCCGAGGCGTCGCCCGCTCCGAGCGTTCCAAGCGATACGACAATCAGAGTCGAGACGCCGCGTCCCGTCGCCGTTCGAGTCGGCGACGAACCAAGAGCAGCGAGTCGTACTTGGAGAACGGTTACGACGGCTACGACTGGGGGGACGGCTACGACCAGTACGACGAAGGTTTCATCGACAGGGAGCACGTCGACGACGAGTACGACGACGACAACGACGACGGCGACGACGACGACAACGACGACAACGACGGCCGACGATTGTACGACTACGGGGACGAGGGCGGAATCCCCCCGAGAACCGACGTGGAAACGTACGGGGAGGATTATTACCTCAGAGGAAGGGAGAGCGGCTCTCGAAGTGGCTCGAGAAGACGGAAGAGGAGATCGTCGCGAGCGTACGTCGAGAGCGAGTACGTGGACGACTATCGCGAGTACCGTTCCGCGGAGGAGTACGACTATCAGGCGCACGGTGGAGCGGAGCGCGACCGGGTCGAGTTGGCGTATCAAGAGAACACGTTCCCGCGACGGCGAAAGAGGAGAAGTCGAAGAGGAAGCAGGGACGTCGGCGGCGTCAGTCATCCGGGTGTGTACGAGAACTTGCCGTATCGCGAGAACTTGTCGGTGTCGAGCGCGAGAGACAGGTTGACCGTGCCGAGCTTCTCCGAGAGCAAGCGGCTGATGCTGCAACGGGCAGAGTCGACGCCGGTCCTACGCTCGGACGAGGAGCTCAGCTCGTCGGAGAGAGCAGAGAGAGCCAGACGTCTGTACCGGCGGAAACGGAACAGCAGCTGCCCGGAGGCCAGGGAGCTTCGATACTACGACCCCCCGCGAAGAAAACCCGAAGAGAGAAGTACGAACTTCATTATGGACTCGGACGAGGATTTCGGCTCGATGGAGACGGTCGTGTGCGCGGACTGTTTCCGCCAGAAGAACGGGGCCGGGACCGGGACCGGGGCCGCGATGGTTGTTAGCGAGGGTATTAGTAGTCCGGGCTACTACGACGACGGGGGGCAGGCTACGAGTCGCGAGGGTTACGTGGTAGACTCAAGATACGAGTACGAGAACGTGCTACGGGCGCGCGACTACGCGGAATCGTACGAGCTGGCTAGGTCGGACTCGCGTTATCGCGGTAGGCGTAAGACTAGCTGTCCGGAGTGTCGGGAATTAGCGATGTCGTACGAGTTAGGTAGGTCTGGCTCGTTCTCGCGTTCGAGCGGAGGAGAGAGGAGACCTTCGGTAGAATCGAGGCATAGGTACCGTAGGCGAAATAGCAGTTGCCCGGAGGCTAGGGATCTCGAGCTGCTCGAGAAGAGGCAGCAGCAGCAACGCCATCAGCAAGCGTCCCAGCAGCATCCGAGTCAACAACAGCAGCAGGGTAGTAAGAGGAACGTAGCGATCAGCGACACCCTCGAGTACTACGAGTACTCGATGGAGAGCGAGAGCCAGTGCAGCGAGAACTGCGGATTTGGCCCGTGCGATCCGCGTAGGCCCCGTAACCGAGCACCCCACCCCGGTAACGCTAATTCAAGTCTCTTTGATTCCCAAACCGCTACCTCCGACACTGCTAAAAACTACCACCCACGGGCCGTCGATCACCACCACGATACCTCACGAAACACGAAATCGTCGACGCGCGGCAACATCGACGATAACGCCGTGGCCACGACCTCTGCGTCCCCGACGTCGTCGATCCGACGGCGTTCGCGGAAAAAAACTGCCGCCGACGACGATGCCGCCGCCGCCGCTGCCGCCGTCAACCAACAACAACATCACCGACAACAACGCGACGACGCGCGGGATCGCCGATCCTCATCCGTGCCCGAAAGCAGCGAGTACACCAGTCAGTCGGGCTCGTACGAGAAGCCGTCCAGGAGCCAGCCAGGCGATAACGAGCACGACGACCATAAAAGGGGTCAGTTCACCAGGAGTCTCAGTAACACCGACGCGCCGCAGGACGAGAAAGTCGGTGAGTCTTTTTATTTTCTTTTCTTTTCCTTTTCTTTTCCTTTTCTTTTCTTTTTTTTTTTTTTTTTCTTTCTTTTCGCAAGCACGCTGACACACGACTGATCGTTCATTGCGAAAGGTTGCTTTCTAGGAACTTTCACGTTAGGAAAGTTGTGAAATAGAAATTTCAAATTCGAGTAGCAGTCGTAATCCGATCCAGACGTGCCCCGAAAGTACTTTTGGTTGGTCAGAAAGTAATTGCTCCTCCTTTTTCTTTTTTTTTTTTACAATAGATAAACGTACGCGTATCTCGAAACGAAACTAACTTCATTCTAAACAACAAATTCGAATTGTGAAATATCGCTGCTGATGAAATCGTCGAAAAAGACGAAAGAACTTTTTTGAACGCGGAACAATCATTACATCGTCTAACAAAGCTTTCGTTTTTTTCACGGAAAACTCGCCTATCGTTCGTACGCGAGACACAGAAAAGCCTCTGCAGTTACTTTTCGGCCAAAAAATGTTTGTCATCTCACACAGCTCTCAGTTTATCTCTCTTTTATCTCTAATTTCAATTTTATCGATACGGTATTTCATCCTGGATGAAATTGCACATCCTAGTTAGATTCGTTAGTTCCGCTCGCGTAGACTTTATCGTTTCCGTGTTCACGCGATATCTGTTTGTCAGACGGTAGTTTGAGCGACACGGCGATCGGTTTGAACGTGGAGGACTCCTCGAGGAGGGGTCGCAAAAGTTCGCCGGGGAGTAAAAGCGGAAGTGGAAGTAGCAGCGGCGGCGGAAGCGCGGTGCAGTATCAGTCAGGTCTTGGGAAGAAGAGTAACAGCACCAGTCAGCTGTCCGCCACAGGTAACACATCGTCACACTAGTCGTTTCTTGCAGTTTCACGTTTTAGACGTTGCGTGCGTTGTATTGACGTATACTTTGCCCGGGAGATTCGATAAATTCGAGAACGGTCGCGTGAAGACACTACTTTCTCTATTTCGCATATTTCATACATTTGTTCTCGCGCGATCTTGCTAGACTATCTTTTTTCCTGTCTCTTCTTTCTATCTGTCATTTCAATGTAGTCTTTTTGTAATATACATACATGTGTATTATATATATATATATCGATATAGTTTCTCGAGTAATAGCGTAGCATTAATTTAGCATCATTAGTGAGCAAATCTACGGTGCGCTCTCGGTATATCCTTGAAAACAAATACAAGTAAAACAAATATAATTAGTAGTTGGTAAAAGTATGAAGACAATATTCATTTTTTGCAATTTCAATTCAAATTTAAATCCATCGTTGTCCAAGGAACAAATTGTTGGAACAAAAAACTTGTACCCTCCGTTTACATCGCACGCGACAAGATACAACCTCTCGGAAAGCGGATTGTCCTCGCGAATTATTCACGGGGAGAATCCGCGAAGCAGATGCGATACGGGGCGTGCAAAGCGATATCAAGAGCGCACGGTAGAAGAGCAAAAAGAAAAAAAAAAAACCCAGTAAACGGGGCAGTATGTACATTCTAATCGTATTCTTGTTTTCTCCGCCATCCCTCCTCATCTCTATCCGCCTCTCTTCGACATGAACACATTCACACTTTACTTCTACCAACCAACTATCTCTCGACGCTGGGGACCATTCACGTCATCGATCTGCACCCACCTGCACGATTTCTCATCGTGGCGGGCTATATCGTCGCTCGCGCGATCGTGTCACGGGACAACACTCGACGCGGATCATCCCGATCGATCGTTGGAAACGATCGGCTCTACTACTATTGTGCGAAAAAAAAAATAATAATAATAATAACCTTGAAACAAAACACTCAAACGAAAAAAAAAAAAAATCAAAAAAACTACAACACCTCCACCACTTGAGAGAAATCTTGACACACGCACCACGCATATATATATATATATCTTGACATACTGCATCTGCAAAATCAAAACACTACAAAATCACAATTCACCGCTGTTCTACCGTGAATACAACATTTACTACTGTGAATACACTACACGTCACTACACGCTACTTCTACTCTTCTACTACTACCACTACTTCTACTCTACTACTACAACCACGACAAAAAAACTGTATCACGTCACGCAAAAAACCATAACATACCACGTGCGTCTGTTGGTGGTACATGCGTGGGCGACGAAGGACGAAAACGGCGGCTAGGATTCGGGAAGAAGGACAAGTCCTCGTTTACAGTTCATAGGAGCGAGGAGGTATTGCCGGAGGACACGGCCAGCGGAAGAAGCGGAAGGCAACCGAGTTCCGCAAGCAGCGACGGCGAGGGTAGCGGCGACGGGGACAGGTCCGAACACTATAGCAAAATATATCTGTCCTCCCCTTTTTTTCAATTGTTTCCCCCTTCCCCCCCCCCACTGTTTTTTTAATTCTACAAATTCTCCTTTGGCCTGTAAATTCATCGAATTCGCTGTGCACTCGACGAATATGACTAATGATCAGCAGCGCGCGTTCGAGCCAGGAGATCGAAGCCAACCCTCGATCGCAGCCTTCGGCGAAACGTGAGTACAAGTACGCGGAGAGACACGAGAGTTGCAAGAAGAACAGACGACAACAGACCGTTGATCGGTCTGCTTGATACCTCTACGAGCGACAATGACCGTAAAACACACGCAGCACCATTTGCTCTTTAGACGAAAGTTGTGCTTTAGAGAGGGGAGCGCGACGCCGAGACTGTCCGCGGCTAGTGATAAGAAATGACGCGTTTTTTCTGCTCCGCTGTATTTTTTACTGTATTTTTACGATATAACAAAGTATTTTCAATGTATTTTCAAGGTATTTCCACGATATACTCGAAATAGTCGCGGCACGATTCTCAAGTCGCTGCCTCCCTCCCCCCAATAGATCGTAGAGAGACTGTTTCTACGTAGTAGAGCGATACGTAACTCTTAGAGGAACGTTTTTGCACGAGTTTTCTGAGCTGAGTGTAGAGAACCCGATCGGGCGTGTTGTTGGTCGTGTTTCCATCGGGAGAGAAGAGAAAGGTTGTACCCTCTCATCCCGAGAATCGACGCCTGTGTCCATGCGTCTTTGCGGTGTCTAACCGTCTTCGTACAGCTTTTCAAACTTTTGGACACGAAACACGTGGTCAACTTGTTGCGAGAGTTCACACGACGGTAGGTAAGTTGACCACCTGGTTTCGCTGTCGTTTATTATTTCATTATATTTAGAGGCCGCTGTTGACACGTGCTTGGGATGAGCTGTTGCCTCATCCATCTACGGCTTTTCGTTTCTTGATGTCTCTTCGGGAGCTGCAGTGTGTTTCGTGCGCATATCTTTACGCATACGTGCGTATATACATATACACATACACATATATATGTATATATACATGTATCTCGATATTCTTCTATTTTCTTTTTTCTTTTTTTTTCTTCCTTCCCTTCTTTTTCGTTACAGAGCAAAACAGGTTCGTTGAATGTAGCACACAAGTCTTGTACATTCTGTCTGCGGACATTTCTTACGTAGTACTTCACGGTGAAAGTTCTGTGAAACGCGAGCAAATGCGAAACGCAGAGAGATACGGACGAGTTTTCGTTGGTTTAAACCACTGATACACTTTTGTGTTACACGAACACGACACGCAAATACATCTGTATGATTATACATTTATACATATAAAGTTGCAGCGAGTTTTTTCGGTAGCAGTACCGTAGATGTGACGTTTTGTTGAAGATATGATATAATACTCCAGAGAAACTAGCTTGTGACGCTTTCAGCGCGCTTTTGATTGCAGGTGCGACCAAACACAGAGCCGGCAACGAGTAAGAAAGCTCTCGGAAACGCTCGAATTTCCGCCAGCTGTTAATCACACGTACACATACACACGCACACGCACACACACACACACTTTCTCTCTCTCTCTCTCTCTCTCTCTCTCTCTCTTTCTCTCTCTCTATCGAATTCTTTCTTTCAGACGGCAAGAATTTTAAGCCTCGTCGAGGAACGAGATCTCTCGCAGGCCTTGTGGAATCGTCATCGATACCCATCTGACTTTCAATGCCACGACTCGAGCGCGCACATAGGCCTCCCCTCGAGGTCTTTCTTTCCACGAGCCTGCGTGTAGTAGTTGACCCATTCCCTTTACTGTCTACCTTCCGATACATCCTTCATCGACTTCATTCGCTCTGCCGGAGAGTGTTTCACCCCAGGTGTGTACGGTTGTCCTCTCTCTCGCCACTTTTCCTTGCCCCTCCCACGATTCTGTCATGAGAGGAGATTCGAATGTGGTGCGCGAAGGAGATACGCGTGCAGTGAGAATGAACGTGCGAAATGGGGAGAAAGAGAGCCTAGATTCGTCGTGACAAAAAAAAAAAAAGAAAAAAGAAAGAAAGAAAGGAAAAACAAGTCGAGAGAGAAGTGCATTCCTGGCGATTCCACCTGGAGCAGCTGGATGAGAGAGAGAAAAAAAAGAATGGGCTGCGGCGGACGCGATGCGGGGGAATCATAGTGAAAGATCATAGCTTTAGCGGTTGTTTCTTGTTTGATTTACAACGCAGAGTGCGGTATCGGCGGGATCTTCGTCGGGAGCGGTGTCGCGGAGGCACGCGCCGGTTTATCGAGCCGGAAACGCAACAGCACGCCGAGCAGCATACAGCGTTCCGAGGAGATCGTACCCTATCAGCGCTTTGAATCCGGGAAACAGTCGGGATCGTTGGCCAGTGACACAGCCGGAAGTCTCAACTCGATCTCTAGTTCCGAAGGAAGCTCGTAAGTAGTGGCCACCGACCGATTCTGCAACCGGAACTGCGAGACTCCTTGCTGTCTGTCTCTTTCTACTTCTCTGTCTATATTCTGTCTTCTACCTATTCTCTCTGTCTCTCTCTCTGTTCTTCTTTTCTTCTTCTCCGCAGCCTATTTCTCTCTCTCTCTCTCTCTCATTCTCTGGTTCTATATCTCTGTCTAAAAAAAAAAAAAAAAAACTATCTATTATCTTTCCAGCAGGGTTACTTCGTGAGCTTTAAATGTACCGAAAGGGGAATAGATGAATAATTTCGCTGATTCAGAAATTCCAAGTGTTGGATTAACCCTGCTAATGACTCTCTATCTTCTCCCTCTCCCCCCCTCTCTCTCTGTCTCTCTCTCTGTCTCTCTCTCTCTGTCTAACTCTGTCTTTCCGTTTCTACTTTCACCGTGCTCCTCGGACTTTTTATTGTTTACTTGCACAGGAGTATCGCGAATATATCGTGAAACGTGAATCGTTTTGTCTTTCGACGTGTGATTGAGCTGATGTGTATGCCCAAAGCATTGATGTTTTGCTCATTCATGCTTTTTACCCCTTCCCCCTTTTTACACGCCCATGTCATCCCCCTTTTGTACGAACAACAGCGACTCTTTCAACCCTTTTCGTTCGCGTAATTGGCCGGTACAAGGGGAAGAGAACTTGAGAGAATCGGATAATGGAACCGTTGAATCCGTATTTTGCGTTCTTTGATCTTCTTGGTTTCTTTTTTTCTTTCTTAGTTTCCTTTCACTTTACTATCCGTGTTTTTATACATGTCGATGTCCCTTGACGCTGTTGTCAGAGATTCTTTTCTTGTCGATGTTATTATTATCGTCGTCTTGGCTTGTTGCTTGGCTAAATAATCGTCGAAGCACCACTGTATGTGAACCGCGCGCGCACACACACACAAAAACTCTGTATGTAGTGTATACGTGTCTCGGTCATTCAGAATCATTCCCCTTTATCCACTTAACAAAGATCCGTTTTTCTCCAACCCGTCAAATTCTCTGTATTCCTAGTCTTGTACGTACGATCACAGGATTATCCAACCCGATATTTCCCTCAATAAGAAAGTCATCATCGTGGGAATTTTCAACGATCAAGCAAACTCTCTCAGATCCTACACGTTGTTCCATCCCTTCCGGACTGTTTCTCTGTCCCCACAAAAATAACCAGGTGGATACAGCGAACGATTGAACGATCCACTTAAAAAAACAAATCTTTCGTTTCATCACGAGATACAGCGACGAAGGACGATAAAGCGTTGCGGTAAATAGGGGCAGCAATTTTGTACGATAAGACGGCGGAAATGGTAACCCTGGAACCGTAAGTTGAGAACGATTATTCTGGATTAAGTATCGACGAAGCATGAATAGAATACATAGTACAGTTGGTTAGTGGATTCAACAATAATCAGAAGCTACGTTACGAGGAGGTTATTGTATGCTAATAACCCATATTTTATATGCTGATTATCGTTGAAGGATATTATACTTGATATGGTAACTCGCTCGTAGAATGGTCCGCATGCACCGACAGCCTGCTACGTGCTCCAACCTTACGATTTTCTTCGTACACCATATATAAATATATATATTATATATTTACTCGCTACACCAACACTATACTCGCAACGTGAGTTCTTCTTGTCTTAAATTAATTGAATGAGGTGTGCTCTCTCTTTCCGCACTTCCGTCGAAGGCTTGCGAGAATCGTATCCCTCGCTCCTGCGTAACGATTCGTTTGTTTCACTCCTCTTCCCCACCCATTTTACGTTCGATTGCTCGATCAAACTCGATCAAACGAATAAACTAGAGACCGAAATCGTATCGGTACGACGAACGAGAAACAGATACGAGTTTATTGCGAGGTGTAATTTGTGAAATCGAAGTCACCCCTCCGAAATTTTCTGTTGATTTCTCTCCCGTTGATACATTTTACTTTCGATTTCTTTTTTTTTCTTTTTTCTTTCCTCTTTTACCGATACACTCGACACGGATCCTCGTGGATTATTAAACACCATTTGATTTTGGCAAACCGCAGTTGGTCTCCCAGTCTACGAATGACAGGCGAAACCGGCCAACTGAGAGACTTCATCGAAGATCTCGGACCTGGGCAAGTGGTTGGAAGGCAGGCGCTCGGTGCTCGCTGCCTCGGCGAGATTCAGCTCTCGCTCACCCAGAAGAAAGGCTACCTTGAAGTGGAGGTCATACGTGCCAAAGACCTTAAACCGAAACAGGGCACCAAAGCCATTCCAGGTACGCCGCTTGGTTTAAATCTGCTCGTTTCGGCGATCTTTCTCACATCGGAACCACCTATCGATCGCCAAGATGCGGGCAAAGTTAAAATTAACTGTGCGAGATACCTCGGATTTTAGTAATCTAAAATTACTACATCAATTCAAGAGTTAAACGGAGGAGGAAATCTCCCAAAATTTTGTGCAAATTTGTGAAAAAAGAAAATTGCAAACTTTTGACGTTTAAGATGGCAATCCTTTCGTGGTTCTTTAGTCTCTTTCTTATCGTACGATTTTCTGTACGGTGTGTTGGTTGGCGGTTTTTTTTTTCAAAACATAATTTCTTCACTTGGCGTGGATAAAATTTTGAAAACTACGTAACCGATGAATTTGAAATTTTTACTCACTTTCCCACTTCTACTATCAGCGCCGTAGGTGTTGAAATTATATTTTTACGTTGAGTTTATTTTTTACTCAAAAATTGCAGTGAGATTTGGAATTTGCAATTTACAGTGTTCGCCTAGTATAAATAAATTATTTATTTCCGTACGGACGATAAACACTCCGAACAATGATTATCCTGATTTCTTTGATTCAGTAAATTAAATTCCATTGTCGGCAAAATAATACCAACACTGTACAGAAAATTGTACAACAAGAAAGAGGCTGGAATAAACCAGAAAAGAAATTATTAACTTGGCTGTAGTTAGTCGTACCGCAATTTTAAAAAGAAAATCTTTACGAAGATTATTAAAAAAAAACTTGCCATCAGTTCCAGTTTAACAAATTCATTGCAAATCCCCGTTATTAATTCTTTCTTTTTCCATCGATTCAGCTTCCTACGTGAAAGTTTACTTGGTGAACGGAAAGAAGTGTATCGCGAAGGCGAAAACGATGGCAGCGAGGAAAACGTTGGACCCGTTCTACCAGCAGTCGTTAGCCTTTAGAGAAAACTGTCGGGGTTGCATACTGCAGGTACTTAATTACTTAATTACTCGAAACCTTCGTTTCGAACATCGATCTAATGGTTTTCTTCTTTTTTTTTTTCTCTCTTTCTCTTGTGACTGCAGGTGACAGTATGGGGTGATTACGGCCGATTAGAAGGGAAAAAAGTGTTCATGGGCATTGCGCAGATCGTGTTGGACGAACTGAACCTCAATGAGATGGTGTTCGGGTGGTATAAGCTGTTTGGCAACATATCCCTGGTCAGTGGGCCTCCATCCTTAGCTTTGTCCCGTCGATCCTCGGCTACGTCCTTAGAGTCGTTTAAAATTTAAAACAGTGCTCCTCCATCTAGTATTCTCTTTTACGTGTGTAATCC
Organism: Melipona quadrifasciata; assembly: GCA_001276565.1. Classification (NCBI taxonomy): domain Eukaryota; kingdom Metazoa; phylum Arthropoda; class Insecta; order Hymenoptera; family Apidae; genus Melipona; species Melipona quadrifasciata. The sequence goes on along the minus strand of KQ435727.1, from coordinate 1,714,293 downwards.
GGCGACAAGCTCGAGCTCCTTTCAAGCACAATTCCCCAGATGAAAAGAGCAAGGGAAGAAAAGGGAAAACTAAAAAAAAAAAAAAGAAAACAAAGAAAAAAAGTATCGAATCTATTCTTGAATCGCGTTTGTCCGCGTAATATCTATATACGTTCCTTTCGTTTCTTATTTATTTATTTATTTTTTTCAAAGAGAATCCCATCGGTATATATAGTAACTGTTCGCGAGTATTCGAAAATCGTGACGAAGAAAAAAAAGAAAAAAAAAAGAAAAAAAGAAACAGAGTGAAAACGCGTGGATCGCGTTCAAGTAAAATTGACAGAGACTCTTGATGGAAATTTCTCGCGATACGCGTCCGGTTCCATTTAGTCCCTCGCGCGCCGATGTAACGAATCAACTCGCGTTTTAACGTTCCAAGTTTCGAGAACGATCGATTTATCGATAAACCGTCGGTTCTGAATATGGTGGAAACGAAAAGGAAAGTCAGTAACAAGAAGAAATATATACATATATATATATATATGTGTAGAGAGAGAAAGAGAGAGAGAGAGAGAGAGAGAGAGTGAGGAGAGTTTGCGTGGCTATATATCGGGCAAGTGAGTCGGTGTTGGACAATACGAGAAACGTGTGTTTTATTTGCAAGGTAACCGCGAGAATGGGAAAAGTGTGAAAGATCGTACGAGAGGACATGTCTTTCTAGAAACACCACTAGCACATCACATATCATGTACGGCATATCAGATGAGCCGCTAGTCTGTATGTAGACTAGATGTAGAGATAGCAGCCAGGCTCCCGGAGCGCCAGATAGCTTTAGGTACGCACTGAGATCAACGCATCGTTCCTAGATAATTGATTTGAAACGATTTCGCGTGGATACTTGAACTTTGTTCGTTCGTGTTCCCGCGTTCCTCAGAAGAAAAAGAAGACAAAAAGGAAAGATCTAGATTTAGGGAGATTCAAACGAACCTGTATCGCGTATCAATCATCGTGAAGTATCCACGTGAGGTCCATGGACGTGTGTTGTTTGAAAAAAAAAAAAAAAAAAAAAAAGTAAACTTGCCCTTGTGTCTTCGTTTTTAAACTGAGACTACCCTATCGCCTTCTACAATTCTCTCTGTTTTTTGGTGGCCAACTTGTCTCGCCGCGGCAACGAAGTGACGACACGATTTTCGTTGATTCAGGCACGCTCTGCCTGAACGAGAGGGTTGAAACTTCGTCGCCGTTTTTCTCTGCCTTTCTGCCCGTTTTCTTTCTCTCAACCATTCGCCAGTTTGTACGTCTTGTCTTTCAGCAGCTCGTTACTTCCCTGCGAATATATTTTTGCATTATAATTTGAGAGGAGAACTACTATGTCGATCTGCTCTCCTGAAAGTCTCACTTCGCACAATATATCTTGCTGTTCTTATTTATTTATTTATTTTGCCCCCTCTCTCGTCCCTTTTTTCTCATCCCTTTTTACTCGCAGCTACTACGAGTTAAGCGTAGGCAGAACCTGACCCCGTTGCTTGATTACGTGTGTTAGTCTGAAACAAACTGCACCAGCATTTGCACCTCGTTCGCAAACCCCTTTTTCAACCGATTTTCATATTCCGATCCAACGCGAACATTCTCTGCTCGATTTTGTTTTAACGCAACAAGTATCCCAGTTTGAACGCACATAGACAGTTAGAAAGGTAAGTCAGCCGTGTCTTCGGAGTCCCTTGTTCCAAGTGTTTCTTCGGTGTTTCTCGCAATTATACCAACGATAATGACCCAAAGACCCGGAGATACAGACACCCAAAAAAAGAAAAAGCGCAACACTCGTTTCCCCTGTCTGAAACTCTTACCTTTCACTGTGTGTACATACGAGTTGTAGCTACTTCCATCTCGTTTATCTAACTCTTTTCGTTTTTGTTCCTCTTGTACACGATATGTTTCTCTGTGGATATTAATCGCGATCTGGCAGACGGAGACGCGCGACTGATCTGTGGCCTTTTCTTTCCAGTGAGAGCAACGCAGAGACACTCGACGCGAGACCGATACGAATTTCAACGTGGTGTGCTGTGAGAATGGGGTGCCGAACGGTGATTCGATGTTCGACGTTGAGGTGAAACGAAGAACGAGAAAGAGGCAGTGGTGATAAAAGTGGTGAAAAAGAAAAAAAATGGTTACAAAAAGAAAAGAAAGGAGAAAATGAAACGATGAAAAAAAAGTTTCCAAACGCCGTTACGAACCGTGGTGACACGACGGCGGATATCGCGTGACATCGTCGTCACGAACCATTAACCAAATTTTAAGTAACAATACGTACCGTTTCGCGTGCCCGCGAAAGAACAGACGTTTCAAACAATATTTGTACATAATATAGGACGCTCCTCGTGTGTCGACACCAGTGTGACGATTTATCAGATATAAAACGAAGGGACAGCCGTGCTTAAGGAACGAACAAAATTAAAAATTAACAAAAAAGAAAAAAGAAGAGAATTAACGAAAAAAAAGGAGAAAACCAACCAGATATAAAGTTATACTTGGGAACTCGTTGTCAAAAGTTTTTAGCCAAGAAATATCATCGTCAGAGCGTATATTATTTATTGTAAATATTATAACAATGATATATATATATATATACATATATATATGAATTCGCGATACGTATGCGCGCAGGTGTTTAGAAAATGACGAACAATTGCCTTGAACCGTCGCGTCTTCGTTGTCCCGTTATCCTCGCGATTTCGAGCGTCGCGGCG
>KQ435727.1:1697697-1707968 GCA_001276565.1 Melipona quadrifasciata | reverse complement strand
AACGAGATAGAAGAGGACAGGTGCAATAGCGAGACAATGACAGAGCGAGGAATGACAGAACGAGTAAGCGCAGCACGATTTACACGGAAAGAAGAAAAACCTGAGAGCCAAGGGGTACCACTTTTGTCAAATTTAGAGAGCCAATTTAGGTTTACGAATATGATATAGGGTGTGCGAGGAGGAACGAGTGCGAGAGCGGAAAAAAAGTGAGAAAGAAAGAGACAGAACGAGGGTGCGAGAAGGAGAGGCAGGGGGAAGCAGCGAGAAAACCAAAAAAAAAAGGAGACGAAACTGGAGTGGGTACACCGTCAACGATTTCTTTACAATGAAATTCATTACCTAATTAAAAAATTTCGTAGAGACGATCCAGCGTAGCATAGAAGCGTTCCTGTAATAACGCGTCGAACGCGGCATTATCGCGGTCGATCACGTGCCTCGAATCCGTCGTCAGTTTTGTTACACTGAATCTCGACAAAGTCGCGCACAAAAACGTAACAATATTACAATCAACCCGCCGTACCGACAAGGAAGGAACCACCGTTTCCGACGGAGCTCAGGAACAATCAAACGGACGTTTCCAATTCGTCAGATGCCTCGATCACGCGACTTCCGGATACACAGAAGACCCTTGATCCCCCGTTAGTTACATTGCATCGCGCCGTGGTCGCTTGCCGGCGTAATCGGCGCACGTTATCGATCGCGCGATCACGCGACACGGACGACCGATTCTCGATATATCGACGAGGGAATAATTTCGCAACGTTCGAAGAGCGCGCGCGTGTCCTACCACTCGCAACGGTTTCTAATTTATCTGCGCGAGACAATTACGTCCGGATTTATTTCGAGAGGGAACACGGAGGAGCACAGGCGAAAGAGAGAGAGAGAGAGAGAGAGAGAGAGCGAGAGAAAGGGAGAGAGCGTGAGAGAGAGAAAAGAGATGCGTCTTTTCGTTAAAAAAAAGAAAAAAGAATAAATAAAAGATAAGAGAGAAAGAGAAAGAGGGAGAGAGTGAGTGCGAGCGAACGAGAGAGAGAGAGAGAGAGAGAGAGAGAGAGAGAGAGAGAGAGAGAGATTAAACGAGAGAAAAAAGTGATGAAGAGACAAGGACAAAGATGAAAAGAATTTAAACAAATACGATTAGACGACGTTCCGTGGGAGAAAAAAGAACTCGGCCGGGAACTCCTCCGACGATTTCTTTTTCTTTCGTCCCCGGTGAAATGTCTGGGATCGAGCACGCGAAATCCCATGGTGCCGATCCCTCACGTGAAACCGTTTTTAAACCGTAGTTCTGTATATATCCACTGGTTCGGCCAGCCGGCAAACAAAAAGAAGATGAAACAAAAAGAAAAAAAAGACAGAGAGAGCGAGAGGGAGAGAGAGAGAGAGAGAGAGAGAAAATAAAAAGAAAATTTTTCGAAATGCAGCACTGCTACGATTCGAGGAGTTCATGGCGGGATCTACGCGGAATGAATTAATATAAAGCGTTAGTGACTGTATCCAGTATAATATATCTGATAAAAGATACCCCTGATGCCAGACATGGCGTGTGACAATAAAGTGATTCAATGATCTCGTCGCATTTCAATCGCAGCCACCTTTCACGATACACACAGGCACATACACATACATATATATACATACTCTCTATATATACATACACACACAGACACACACATACACACACACACACGCGCACACACACATCGACACGAGACACGTGCATATAGACATGTATATTTTAAACGCAAAACGAGAACGTTTTTTTTGTAAAGTACGAGACGACACCGCCGGAATTCAACGATCACGATGTGTAAAAGAAAGTATCTCATCGTTTTTCCGATTACTCGTTACTCCGCTGTTAATTGATAATGTCAGTAATATTTTTAACAAAATAAAGCTACCTTATTCAAAGCTGAGAGGACGACTCCTTTAAAAATACCTTCCAACAAAATGGAGTTTTACTTTGTTCGATTGAATAATTAATCTATACCTGATAATTCCTCGGCCATTTCTCGCTCGAACTGGCGTTAATCTTCAAACTTCAACTTCTCCGTTATGTTTCTACTCGTTACATCTCGACGTCACGGATCGACCGAGAAATATCGATTACGTCCGAGAATCGAAGTAAGAGACTACGTATCTCGCCGCTCAGTGGCGCTGTAATCCTTGACTCGAACTATTGGCTACTACTTACAGTCGGTAACGTCGCGCGTGACACGAGAATGGTAAGGAAATTACGCGACTCTCGGCACAAGTGAGATGCAAATTGTTCGTACATCAGCTCCGTTCTATTTTTAATCAACAGCTGAAGCCTAACGACGATAAAATTGACAGTATCGGCTGTGATAAAATAAATATTCGAAACGAATTAAGCAACTTTTTCACCGTAAATTATTCCACGTTCCCCGAAACTACTTCTAAAGCTTCTTTCGCTGCTTGTTTTGCATAATGATCGAAGAATTGAACGTTCCCGCGAGCTTGAATTTTTATTCAATTATCATGGTCGCAATCATAATGGTGGGAAGCATTTGCGTTTAAGAGCGGAAAATTTTGACAGTTTGTACGTAATATAGTATATCGTTTGATATTATCGCTGTTCAAGCGGAAGCATCCAAGTGCACCGTTCAATTAGAGAAGATTTGAACAATCCATTGGAAATGTAATGTACAACAGTGTAATATTATCGCTGTTTAATCTAGCCGGTATACAGTTGGGGGAGTTTGTAACGACGCTCGAGAACTTGCGAATGTTTCAGAGGGAGGCAATATATCTTCCGTCTTCGCGCGTCTCTGTCCAGACGCGCGGAAGTTCCTCGTTTACGATTGTGTAGAGACGAGCGGAAGTTGCTGGCAAAGTCTAGTGACTTTGGTAACTCGACGTCGGGGGCTGTCTTAATAGCACGCCGAAAACGAAACTCTACATATCTGCTTCGAGATCTCAAAGGGCAACCGAGAGAGAGAGAGAGACTGAGGACGACTGAGCAGCTCGCTTTCGTTTATCTGACGAAAAGAAATCTCTGACATCGATATCTGACTATAATCGGACTCTTTTCAAACTTCCTCGAGCGACGAGCAATGAAAATTTTCACTCGGGATAATTGTTTGGATTACTGCAAATCCGGGCGATCAAGCAGTTCTCGCCCTGGAAGGAAATTTATTCGAGACGAGCAAGATATGACCGTCGTTTCTCCGTTTCTGCAACTTTTAACCATGGTTTATTCCAGCCCCATTTTCTCCTCTCGTTGAAAGGCTCGCGGAACTCTACGTTTTCCCTGTTTGTTCAAAAGCACGGTAATTAAGCGTGATCTTCCGTTGATCTTCCGTTAAATAACGTCCCGCTGAAATTTTTATTCTAAAAATTACCGATACCGTGGGTAACGCTTTAAAACACGCGGACCTTAACGAGTGGCCCGAACGGGAGCGTCGAGAAGCGGAATCGAGACGATACTACGCAGCGAGTAACTATGATTTAATTTCAGAAACTGCTGGGAGAAGCTGGGGGTACACAGAGAATATTAAATTACCGTGAGAACGGATTAAACCGGGGATTCAGCGCGCCACGATGCATCAGCCTCTACATCGTGCCAACGTAATTCCCCCCGCTAAAATAAATTAGACCGAAAGTTCTCGCGGGCCTCGGCCGGGAAAAGAAAAACGCGAATTATTCTCACGAGTAAAATATGAATCACACCTGGAGCTCCTTTACCGAGTACAAACACGCGCCGTAGAAATTAACGTAACACGGTAAATCTTTGACAAAGCCTCGGGGATCGTTACGCGATAATCGTTTTTTTCGCTCACGCGAGAAAGAAAGAGAGAGGGAGGTGAAAGATATATCTGAATTTTCATAGGATAACGATAGTTGAAACTCGCGAATTCATTAGATAATGTCACGCGTAACATTTGCGCTTCGTTGCCCTTTTTCTCGTTCATCTCCCAACCGCATTATCGTACGTCGCTGCTCAACGAGAGGTAAAGAAACACACTTTGGCAATTCGGCGAAAACGCAAAGGTTTTCTCGATTAATAGCACGAGTGAAAACAGGCTATGTAGTATATTTCACCAAGAGGATTATAACGAGGGGCCATTATATCGGCGAAAATTCAATTACGGATCGACCTGAATCGATGTACGTGCATTCGCCCGCCTTGTAACCAGCTTACATCGTCCCAGATTTTTCGACGTCTATACCGTAATCCGCCCTCCTTTTCCCCCGAATTTCTCTCGTACCCCCGATTGTTCACATTGTCACGTTTTTTCGGCGACTCTTTTGTACGCTCGCGCGAGCAGAATTCTTTAGAACTTTCAGAGATTTTTCTGCCTAAGCTTCATCCTCGCCGCTATTATTCGAAGAACGATTTTCACGTCAATCGGCGCTCGCTTTCGTTTCCAAGTTAATCTTCGCTGGAAAATCTTGGAATCGGAGATCGATCGACGAGTAAAAGATCGAAAATACGAGAGGCTGTAGTCGGTAACACGCACGAAATATCAAATAAATCTCGCGAAAAGGGCGAGATGAATTTTCGAAGCGAGATATCCAACCGAGGTCTCCTCGTGCGTCGACTGAGATCACTCGAATGCAGAGCTGTCAGAGTAGCATGTACGCGTATCGGGCAACACGTGCGTCTTACGGATCATTGCGTACCTACGCGAAAGCTCTAAGTTTTCCAAGAACTCTGTCCGACGGCCCCATTCAAATATTTGTCGCGTTCGCCGAGTCGCGAATGCAATTTGCGCCGCGAACTTTCGCCGAATTTATTAATACGAGCGCGAAAGTGGAGCACGGAAGTTGCTTGGATCTGGCGAGCCGCGCTGCCGCGAAAAGAGACCGATTGAATTACGGCCGAACCTGCAGAGATTTCAACAAAGTTATTCGCGATACAGCTTGCGATCCCTCGCGAACGTGGTTTTACACTTTGTGAAATCTTTCGGCAAGAAAAGAATTAAAAAGAATTTAAAAAAATGTATCCGTGGTAACGAGGCTCTTATGATTTTACCGATTGAAACCATCTTTTCATCGAACAACTTCATTTCAGAAGCGAACACGTAGCTGTTATTAAAAATAACAATTCCGGTTCGGACTAATATACCGTGTTTCTTAAAAAGCATTTGGCGAATTTGTTGCTGGTTTTTTCACGACTCACGTATCTTTCGTAACGTAAAAATCAGAAGGTCAGTCAGATTTTGATTGTTACTATTTGCTATATGTTGCTATATTGTCATTTAATTGCTCTATTTTGTGTCGATTATTATTTTTAACCGTGTGTTTCTTGAGACTCGTATCTCCGATTATCACCAAAGGCTGAGATATTTCTTTCGAGCCGAGTAATTGTGGAAAATCAGAAAATCGTCAAGAACGAATTTATCACGTCTCCTCCACCTGTTCTTTACTCTGCTTCCCCAAAATTGCGAGCAATTTTTCGTTATTTTCGTCTCTCGAATTTTCTCATCCTCCGAGCGCAACTACCCGTTTGAGCACAACGCAAAATGTTGAGCGGGAACGTCACCACGGAACATTTCCGTTTCACGAAGCACGGACGTCTGTTTGCCAAAGCCCCGATTTAACCATTGTACTTGCTCGATGCAACGCGGTGCATTAGCTGTTTATCCAGGTTTCAGCGACTGTGCTGCTCTGTCTCCGCGATCTCTCGTGGAAGTGATTAGAAACTTTACGCGAGTATTGATCACGTTTGACAACTATTTCCTCGCGTGAGATATCGGATAGATTTAATTACGCTTTCGCGAAGAGAGGCATCGCAGTCGAGCGATGAGAGAGAGAGTGGATTTTTTATCATTGAAAGTGATTTTAGCGGGGGTAACCCAGAAAATCGAGCCTCTTCAGGTGCAACGCTGATGCAACGAAAATTAGCGATTGGTTGATTTGGGTCACGTGTTTCGCGAGGAGGCGTGGGATAGACTTCGAGTGGGAATGGCGTTTTCTGGTACTGAGCGATCGCGCCTGTAATTTTGCATATCAATAAAATTTTATGGCAAAAGAAAGTCGTCTTCAATTCCTCAGTCGGAACAGTTGCTTCTAAGCCTTTCCGTGAGACGAATCGTACTGAGGTACAAGTCGTTCAGCTTTTCGCAGAAACGCCAATATCGATTTGATATCGAGACGGCTTAAAACAGGAGAGAGAGAGAGAGAGAGAGAGAGAAGCATGAACGCGCGAGCAAAAAGTGGAAAGACAAAAAATCCAGGTCCGATTAATCGGTACACGGTACATAATATCCGTGAATCGCGGCTATTAAGCGTGGAAAATGCGCCCCGTTAACGTCGATATCGCCGTTGAACACGCAACATCACGCTGCTCGCGTAAGCTGATTATACAAAATGTACGCGCCGGATCCGGCAAACTGTTCCGCGTACTTTTCGAGCGTGTCTGCCGTTAACCATTGTCATTTCAACCATCGTCGATTAATTAGGTTAATCGCGGAAAGTTTGAAGCATTTAATTTTCATCTTCTATCATCGGGTTGAACGTGTTAAACGGCAATTTATTATAATATGTTATTGGAAATTTTTTAAGCATAACTGGATGAAGCGAGGAAAAGAGATTAATGATGTCTGATCCGCGAGATCTTTTCATTTCAAACACCAATATTTTGGATATTAGTCCCTTGGCAATAATTGACAATAATTAAAAAAATATTGGATCAGAGACGTAAGTGAATTTTAATTACATCTTCCGTTAGTCATATATTATTTAAACGTGACTACGTATTTTACAGTTACATCGTTTAATTCTCTCAAAATGAAAAGGTGTGGTAATAAATTAATCACACAAAGACACAAATATGTAGTATGCAAGAAATGTGACATGTGGGATTATGTATTGACCCATGTTTCGAATTCTGCCATAACTTACATGGTATTAGATATATCGTGAAATAAAGCTCAAAGTTATGAAACTTTTACTATGTAAACTAATAATTTAATGTATGATTCAATATACTTTCAATTGTTTCAATATACTTTCTGAGAAATGTACTACGCTGACGAAAGATTTCGCCGTTCTCAGTGTAGGTCGCGACTCAAAGTCCTTTTCACACAATTCGAGGCAACGTGCGAAACAATTCTAATTTCTTTATAAATTTTTATTCGTTGCTTTTCAAAGTATTTCTTCGCCATAGAAACCGCCGAAAGAGTTTTATACTCTGACGCGAGTCTCGTACGTCACGTTCGAAGATATGATTCGTTCGAAGACGAGAATCGAGACTCCTTTGAATCGAGGTGACGCCTTGCGAATCTTTAAAATCTTTTCCAACTTTCAGCGCATTCACGCGTCCACGTACGTACGTTTCATCAATCTATATATATATATAATACATACGCTGCAAATTTCCGTCTTTGCTCGCGTGTTCTTCAACGTGGGAACGTACGTTGATCAGCAACGGCGTGCGTACGTAGTACAAGCATAAGGATACATTCCGTATATAGATAGAACGGTATGTATCGCGAGTAAACGAAGGCACACACGTGAGCAAGGTATTTGCAAGATTCGAGGCACATACATGGGGTTACGACGGTCGATGGGATTGCGCGTCCGTCGTAACGATGCATGATCCACTGACGATCGTGGATCACGGGCTCGCGAAAATCTCTGGGCGGAGAGAACGTCACGTTCGCGGCGCGATTTCATTCTTGAAAATCCAGTTTCTCAGTCGGAGGAGAAAAACGCAGTCTTTGGTAGAAATCACAAATTACTCGCATCTTTCAAATTTTATTTCACTCGCCAGTGTTACGATCGTGACGTTGTATTTGTTGTGATTGTAATTTCTAACTTCCAAACGCACGCAAGCGCAATTTTACCGACAGCAACGAGATCAATTCATAGCTTCTTTCGGATCGAAGAGAGCTGAATTTTTAACGATTTTAAAATTTTATTTCCACGCGGAAGATTGATTTGCAACCTGTTCCTGGAATTTTTTCGTTCCGAGTATTCGCAATTTTCATCGTAACATCGGACAAAGTCTATTACTCGGAATCGTTCCGTTTGTTCGAGGATCGATTCGACGATAATACTCCCCGTCTGACTGGCGATAATTTCACGGTCCTCGATTGATACCGTCGTTTATCCTCCGTTCCCGCGAATCTCGAGCGACGTACAAACGCGTTTCCCCCCGCGTTTATTTTTCGTTCGCCGGTGTCGCGCGTTGGCCGGGATTTTTCCGACCGCGCGGACAAAAACGAAACCGGTGGCTAGCCGGTGCACGGTCGTTGTTGCATTTCTCCTCTCCGCTCCGCTCTGTTCAGCGTCACACGCCAAGTCGCGCACGTCCAGCCGCTACCAGTTGTACGCGACAGAATCTAGAAACACGAAACGAGTTCCAGTTGCAAGTGCCATCGCCGAGAGCTCGGTAAACACCCAAGCCACAGGCATATTGCATCGCCGCGTTTGTCCGCGTGTGCCACACCTGCGGGTTTGCCGTAGCACAACACTGGTTCTTCGGCCGTGAAACGCAGTTAAAATTTCGCAAAAACACGCTTGCTCCTCAAACAGACGAATTTCGAAGAATTTCCTCTCGCTCTGAAAATATCTCCCTACCTTTGCGTCGTTTCTCTTTGTTTCAGAATAGTAGGAAAACAGCGTGGCTCGTATCTTTGCAACGATCTTTCGCTGGTGCATTCGTTAGACGTTCCGTAGACGAAATATACTGGTAAAATATAATCTCGAATTTGTAATTTCAAATTTCGTTAAATTTGGTTAAATTTAATTTTCAAAGTTTGAGCGAAGATTTCCCGGTTACTCGCGGTGAAATTTAATTTCGAAGAGTTCCCTCTCGCGCGGTTGCGCTTCGAAAATAAGTTTTTCCCCGCCGTGATCTCGCGAAGCTTTAAAATGGCTGCTCATTCGTATAATGGATTAACTTTTTTGCGAGATGCACGCAAAACGAATCGCCTGTAACTTTTTGCCATTGTTTTTTCACGCGAGTGGGATTTTTACGAAATAATTTCAAACTGCTGCAGTTTCGAACGGAGCTTCGGGACAAATAAACTTCTCGGCTCGACGCGACGCTCGTTAGCTTTCTCTTGAAGAAGAATCAAAGGCATTTGATGGGAAATCCGGCAGGCGACTCCGAACGACGATCGATCCATTTAAAACCCTATTGATACAAGTTGCAGCACGGCGGCGCGTAACAAGCTGAATATATGTATATTTCGTAGAAACTTTTCTTTTTTTTTTTTCTTCTCTTTTCATCTGCAACCGAGCGAAATTTTTCGGTCGTTTGCTGCGCCACAGGGTGTGTAATTGTCCCGCAGGCGCTATTTACTTTGATACTCATAAGGCTGGAAATTTATCGGGGGGGCCATTAGCGCGGAAAAGCGTTTCCCGCGATGCTAAATCAAGGAGGTAATTCCACGAACGACGTGGCTGTAACAACTTTCCACTCGTCTCTAACGAAGCTGCCGCAACAACAGCCGATGAGTGCAGTTGTAAAAATTAATCAATCGTCGTTTCGTAGCCGCAGATCAACGTCAATTGTTTGAATTAGCTGAAACTCGCGAAACTTCGAGGACGTTATCATAACTTTGACTCTCGCTTCGTCACTTTTGCAAAATATCGTCTCGTCGTCGAACGATATGCTGCTCGCGAAAATTTTCCGACTTGCTTACTCTGGAAGAATTTCTTGGACGTGTCCACTGAAAAACATTTTGCAATCTTATTAACACGATGAAACATTTTTAGTAGTTTTGAGAGACGACTGACGCAAAATGTCAAAATGTCTTCGCAAAGGGTTACGAAAACCATATTCGAACAATATCGATGAGCGATTATACTTTCGTCTTAATTATTCTACAACTTCGAGCCAAGTTAGGCGTTGTTCCATCACTCGCTCCAAATCTCGCCATTCGTCACCTTTCCCTCGATCGAGCGGATTGTTTACCACGATCGCTCGTTTCTACGATCCCTCTCTCGCCTGCCAGCCATCTGGAACCTCCGTCGCTCGTCTTAATCAACAATTCCACTCTCCGGTGGAAATAAATCGGTCCAACAAAATCACCCGACAACTCGCTTCCAGCGAGAACAAACTCGGAGCGAGGAGGTATCCGGATGCGACAAAGGGGAAGAAATCAGAAAGATATCCCGGAATACACGCGTCTCGGGTCCAATAACCTCGACGCGAAGGGAGAAATCTCTTTTTCCCCTTTTTCCTTCCGCTCGTCTGGCCGCTTGAATTTTCAAACACGTTCTGCTCAGAGAGTGTTCGCAAGAAGATCCACTTTGTCGGCACGTGCCACTTAAAAAAGGATAAATTTCGCGGCAGT
>KQ435727.1:1686128-1697673 GCA_001276565.1 Melipona quadrifasciata | reverse complement strand
AGGAGCGGTCAAACCTCGTTCAACTGGTTAAAACTGGATAAAACCCGGTTCGACCAAATAAAACCAGATGAAACAGGATAAAACCAATTAAAATTGGTTAGAACCAGATAAAACTGGGTAAAATTGGTGAAAATCGGATAAAAATTGATTAAAATCGAGTAAACATCGATTAAAACCGATTCAAACCGATCGCATTTGTTCGGTTTTCAGATATTTCGGAATTGCGGTTCGTTAACCAAAGTCAAGTTAGATCGCGATCCAAGTTTGATTTCTTGAATAGAGATGCGACAGCAGGTGCAAGGTGGATTTTCATCGGTGAATTAAGTTGCCTTCGGTTAATGCTGAAGCTGAGACGTGGCATACACGATTAAGGATGAATATACAAATCAGAGTTGCAACAGAAGCAAGATGCACGTGTCGAGGCACGTTTGGAGTACCATCCTTGCAGCCGGATCCTGCCAACTCGAAATTTCAATAATTTTTAATTGCTCCTTCGAATACACTGAGAAAATTTCTGCGAATTTTTATCTTAACTCGTACTTTTGGTAATGTATTACTAAGAAAACTAAACCTCGATTAGAAATTGTTTCGCGAAAACGCTGTACCTCGATTATTTTGAATAATTTTCCGTATTACGCTGGTTACGTCTTCCATATTTTCCGCTCAGTTTGTACTTTGAAATTTCATTAAAATTCACAATTTAACGATTAAATATACCGGGTAAAAGATTCGATACTCCTGAAGAATTTCAGCAATCTTGGAAATATCCGCAACATTTATAATGCAATTTCTCCCGAATAACGCTTACACCTACGCCGTGTAATGAGTGATCACGGGGATCTCGTTTTCTCTGTCCTTTGGAATACATCGTATACATACGTAACGTCGCTTTTTAAAGCTGAGAAAGCAAACGACAGGGAAGAGCCGGTGGCAAGAAACGTTTCTTGTGATTCAAGCTTAAGCTCTCGATGTCACTCGGTGCTCGATTTGAAGGAGGGAGAGAAAGAAAACCATTTGGGCATCTTCTCTCTCTTCTTTTCTCTCAACAACGTTGAAACCGTCTTCGTGCAAGACAGCATCGATACGTACGTCTATCTTTCTGCAGATTCGTCGTAATTTTCCAGACAATGGAGCACGATTCTCAACGACTTGGTCCAAAATCACCGAAATTGTCTATCAAATAACACGGTTATTGCAGCGAATTTTTCAAGGAAAAGCGCCTCGTGCAATCTCGAATGTTTGTAATAGCTAACAAGCTAAAGAAGAGAAAACTTGAATTTGCATTGAAATAGTTGCGCGAATATTTTCGAGATATTATTTACTATCTTAAATCATTTTTAATATCACAGTCTGTTTGATCATTTAGAATGTAAGAACTCCTGATCGTTCTTCGTCCGTTAGAGAGATTGGACATTCTTTCAGTTTCTCCCCAATTTCTGTTCCGAGGATCGCGAGGACGTTTCGACACTAGTCAGGAGAATTTTCAATAAAGAAACTTCGCTTCGATCAGAAGTTTGTGCCGAAAAGGGTGTCGGAACGTTAAAATTCCAGCTTCTTCCGTCGAACTTCCATCGTTCGAAGAAACATTCGAATCCCTCCAAAACCGACGACTTGAAAAGAAAACTCGAAATCTTTTTCCTCCCGACAACTCCGATTCCCAAATTTCGTAGTTTCTCAATTACCACCAAACTTCCCGAATTTGCAACACTCGGTTCCTTGAGCCTGCAGTTTCTCAGTTTTCAATTTTCCGGTCCTTGCAATTTCTCGATTTCTTAATCTTCCAATTCGTCGATCAAAGTTCAACCTTAATTTTTCACGGGTATGTCTGTAGAGAATCAAATCCAGCGAGCGAGAATTTTTCCCCTTCATTTTCCCCTCTTTTTTAATAACGCGTGCCGACGACGCACGAACGCCTCGAGTAAATCGCGAAAACGATGAAAATATCGAGGGGGTGGAAATTACGATCGGAATTAACCTGAGGTCACGAGAGATTGACCTCGTACATCGGAGAGGGGGGGGTTGGAACTTGGCTACGCCGTCGGCATTACGAGATTGCGCGTGAAAGGGATGATTCCGGAGTTGGGGGTGATTTGAGGGTAGCATGAGCGAGACTTTTGATTGTTTTCCGATATCATGGCCAACCGGCTTCGAATATCCAGCCTCTGCCCCGAAGGGAAAAGTAACAAACGACCAATTAACGTCCCCGGCGTTACCTTCGTTTCGACCCTCGTTGCCACGTGAACGTCACGAAGCCTTCGATCGTGGCGTTCGATCCTCGACGATCGCCGAGATCGTCATCCCCGTGGCGAAAGGATAAATGTACGTTTGTTAATACCTTCACAGAAAGACAACAGTCGTCGACTAATTTCTAGAACTTCTTTCAGAGAATTTTAATCGAACGACCAAAGACCGACGAAACAGTTTGAAATTAAAATTGTCAGAAAACTCAGAAACCAGAGAATTGGGAAATTTAGATGAAAACTGACTAGAAACAGCAGTCACGGAATTTTAGAACAATTGCAATCAATCGATAATAATATCGACAGAACGGTTTAAAATGAAATTGCTGAAAAAATTAGGGAATCCAGGTGATAAACAAAAACAAAAACAATAGCAATGGCAATAACTATAACAGTCAATGATTCTTGATCGATAATCGCACGTTTACCGTAGACTCGTCGTGATCGTATTGAATCTCCATTTTCAACCCCCTCCTCTCCCCGTTAAGCTGAATTTTTTCCGCAGACGAGCGGGAAAAAATCACACTGTCGCTTTTCCTTGGTTTTTACATAAATTTGCCACGGCAGGCTGACGTTTTAATATCCAGTCGACGGTATAAAATTTCGAAATGATTCTCTCACGGGTCGTGGGGCTCGTTCAGTTCGAATAAAAAATTTTCTCGGCAAAGCTGAACCTTAAAGGGGCGAGGGGGAATATCACGGGACGTTGACTGTTATGTGGAGCAGATCTCCTTTTGCCAAGTGTGTAGACGTCGTAATTTCCGGGGGCTCAGGAAGGATTCGGTCCTGTAATAACACGACCTTTCCGACCGTTTGCCCGGCGCGACGTTTTCCGGGGCGACTTTATCGCGCTCGAATTTTCTTCCCGACGTTCGCGATAATAGATTACAGTTTCGTGCAAGTTTCTTCCAATAGTTGCTCAAGAAAGTGTTCGAGCACCTATAAAAAAATTCTCACGAACATACTCTGTGTGTGTGTGTGTGTGTGTGTGTGTGTATGTGTGTGTTGTAGAAAGCATTTTCAAGTTTGAATTAGTGTAGAGTTAATTATCAAGATGATATTGGTTCACGTTTGGAATGCTCGTGAAATTTAAAAATGCTCGTGACTCTGAATTTTAAAAAAATTCTATCATAGTTGTATTCCTCGCAGAATTATCTTATGACGTAATATATTTCAATTCTCTCTAAATCTGAGCACTCGGTGAGACATCTTTGACTTGTTACGTTAACTGTGCAGCTAATTTTCTGTTGAATATACACATTTGCAGTAAATATCTTTGCAGTTTCAATTTGCCAGAGTCATCGTCACGTTGTTAATGAGATTAGGCGTGTTTGAGACGTATGTTTCGCGAGCTATTTTCAGAAAGCAAGTACATTTCAATCGTCACGCTGGCAGCTCGGTTTAATAGTTTGCTCGAAGAAGTCTGTTGCAACTGTTATCTCGACAAGGAGGTTCGAGAAGGAAATGAATTTATGTAGGCGAATTTATACGCGCGTTTTAATTCAACAACGAAAAGCCCGAAAGCCAGAAAGTTTCTTCAACGAGCCACGCCGAGCGTCGTTCAATTTTACGCTGTTAAGTTAACCAGCCTCGTTCGTTGATCTCGTAAACGTCGGCGTATCCATTCGAATTTGCATTTCAAGTCGCGGCCACTCCTTATTCCGGTTACCAAGGCCGCAACTTGATACAATAAAGCGGCGCGGAAGCTCGCTTTTTTGCATATTCGGCCAGCGTCTTTCAATTCTTTGCACACCGGGTGTTCAATATGAATCCTTGCATACCTGCTTTATTGCAACTTGACTGTCTGCTGGCGATTGAAAAATCATTCGTTTTATTGCACTGACGTAAATACTCGGACCATAGAGAGAAATAGAAATTCGGATGGAAACAGGCTGTACCGTAATTTTATTCGTAGCTATGCATCAGTACTCGGTACAATCTCATTTTTACACTGGATCGATAAAGTTCTACGTAAAATATCAAAGAGGATTTTGACGAAACTTGGCATGAATGTAGTTTTCAAAAAAATATTTGACCTGTATTTTTTTTTCTTTTTTATGGAAAATCGTCAATGTTGAAGGGGTGAAAATTATTCTCAACGTGCGGGATATATTTTGTCAAATATCTCGGAAATGATTGAAGATACAGTTTTCGTGTAAATTGATGAAACTAGTGTTTTTTAACGACGAATTTAATGGAATAACGTGTTCCATTTTGCGAAAAAATCATTTGTTTAGACAATATATTAAAAGAACCGTATTTTTTATAATCTCTTTCGAGTAAATGATGACTCTAAATTCTTCTAAATCTACGATACAGAAAAGTCTTGGACCACACGAACCATTTTCAACACAATTTTTAAATCGCGTATGTATTTTATGATTCATTTGTCACTTTGCGGATTCTTTGCTACACAAACTATAATTTCAAATACACCTAGTATACTTGTTGTAAAGTTTCTCAATGGTGATGTGATTTTCGGACACTCTATATCTACCAACCCAAGCACAACCTTCAGGATTTTTCCAACTGTTTTGGACAAGCTCATTCCCTGAGTACCTTGTTCATTAGTGCGCGAAGAGAGTAACATAACGTTTACGAAGGAAAGGAAATTGAATTGGAAATCGCCCTGTTCCTAACGACCAAAGATATCAGTCTTAAAGGAATTTCGTCGAAATCAACCCGGATTTCCCAAACTCCTAATTATACTTTCGTTGAAGCAGCTTCGAAATTAAATGGAAGAAGGAAGGGAACTGCACGAATGCATCATCGAGCCAAGTTTAATCAAGCCGGAGTGTATCATCGAGTTGTTAAATATCGAGAACACGGGGCTGTTCAAACGAATCTTTCAACTCGATCGCTTCTTGCAACTGATGGCCACCTGTTGCGCAAAAATGTGCGTGTATCGTGCATATGCATATCTCCTTTGTTTCGTTTTCGCCGCTAACTATTCCTTCGTTTCTTCCTTCGCTGCCGTACGAATTTGTCGAGTGAACACTTGAGACAACGGTCAAACTCGATAAAATTCGTCGGACTGGTATTACCTTCGTTGAAGCGTATTTTTAATTTTCAATATAAAATTCCTGGAATTCCTGAGAAATTACAATATTTTCCTGGAAATAAGCTCTTTCATTTCCGATTATTTCCCACAATCACAAGTTTCCAACTCGTAAGAGACAGAAAATTCCCCCCTTTACGTCACGCTGTTAATTTATGACACAATTTCTGCAAATTCTCCAAGTTCTTCCAGCGTCGATTGCTCTTCTTTTTTTTTTTTTTTATTACTATTCGCCGTGGTTGAATAAATAAAAAATAAATTTCTTTGTCGTGAATCGGCCAACTGTGTCCCCCCCTGACGGTTTACGGCTCCGTAGACACCAGATCTTTGAAGCTTCCACGGTCTTACGGTTAATACTGGCCCGAGGTTTCCGGCTGTGAGCTGTCAGCTTCCGAGAGACTGCTCTGACATTTTGCCAACACTGCCCGCACTTCATCGACAGTCGCAGAACTAACAGGCACTTTCTCTCCCGCTGACTTAATCAGAGTGTCGCAACGCCGCAGAGACACGAGCCTCGAAAACGTTAGGTTTTGCTTCTTCGAAAGAATGTTTATGGGTGAAAGATTCAGAGACTCAAAGAATTAATCGGAAATATTCCGACTAGTCTAAGTCTCCTGGATGGGTGAAAATTTCGAGAAATTCCAGAGTAAACTTCATTCCTTGTCCTTACGAATGAGAACATTTTCAAAATCAGAGACGAGAGCTGAATATTTCACGGGTTTTCTTTCTTTGACCTTCGAAGAAAGAAAGAGAAGAAAAAACCGTGCGTTGGAAGTGAAAATTTATGTTTCTCGCGTGAAAGAACTTGGGGGGGGGGGGCGTCGATGAAAAATGATTAGCCAAAGTCGGGACCCGACTTTCCTTCGGGCACTCTTTCAGAGAGGGATCCCTCGATATTTCTCTCGGTCGCCTCGCATGGATAAAAGACGAATATCGCGGATCGTCCCAGATACGTTTTCCTATTCCGTCGTCGCGTCGGCTCCTTCCGTTTCGCGAACACGGGATCCGGGATAAGAACCCGACACGTTGTTGCTCGTGGTGGTGGTGGTGCTCGGCGAGACACGCCGATGTATATTGCTCTTCGTTCTTTCGATGCTCGAACGTATCGACCCTGACAGCCAGACGTGGAAATTTATAATTCCCACGGAGACGCCAATGTATCCGGCCATCGTGACGTTTATTAAATCCTTTATCGAAGAGAGTTATCGCCCGGATGCCGGTGATGTCTCGCCAGGTGTTATTTAATACGTCTGCGAGGGATAGGGAATTTCTTTCTTTTTTTTTTTTTTCGACGAACAGAGAGGGAGGAAACGTTCCGTTTCCACCTATGTTAGGATGGAATTACGCTTGAAAAACAAGCTCGAGGATGCTAGATTGCCGCGTGTAAACTTTCGAAAGCATGCGAGCATGTGCGCGCGTACGCCGAGTATATTTGTGGATCTTCCCTCTGTGGAAACGTTTCATTCGTGTTTTAGAACTCTTCACCGAAGACTGAATAAAAATGACGCTGGGAATTTTGAAGTCTAGTTTCGGACGATTGATGCCCCGTGCCCTGCAAGTTCGTCCAAAAAACGAACAGTTTCTAGCTCACGAAGTAATACGAGCGTGGTCTTTCGACGGCTCGATCTCAATTGTCAAATTCAATCTCTGTATCGAAACAGAATAAAAGTCTCAAACCCATTTAGATAATAGACAAATGTCTCGCATTCGAATATCTTCTTTGTCTTTATCTAAAATAAATGTCTTTTTATATCATTTCCGCATTTAGGGAAACTTGAAGGAAATTCGTAAAAGACCAAAGCACTGATATATTAAGACCAGAAACCACAAGCCAAGATCTATCGGGAAAAGTTTACTACGTTAATTGTGTTGAAACAGATTTATATAGATTCATAAAGATATAAAAACTATTACATATAACAGGTTTGCAAATTTATTACAAAAATACTCTTGCTCACGTTACGTTGTTTCACGGCTCTGAAAAAGTTGCCGTTGGGTCATGCTCTATCAATTTATCTCGCGAGTGCACCACGGATTAGAGAACTTTCCAATCGATGACGGTTCCTCCGGTGGACCGGCTTATCCGGGCAGACTCGACGAATTAATGAATCGATCAACGAAGCAGCAACTCGTTAAGCGATCGCCGCGGCGAAACACGCACGGTTAATTAACCAACTTAATGGATCGACGTGAAATTATCATCCCCGTTGGCTCGCTTAAACAAACGAGAGGGCCTAGCCGTTCCTGTTTATCGATCACGCGTGCCGCTGACTTTCGTCCCTTTAAATTATTGCCCGCCGATAATTCTGCCCCTGTTTTTTTCACCTTTTTCAAACCCCCCGCCCCCCTTCCCACCGCCACCTGGTTTTATCGACCAGCTGGCCTTTGACGTCTTCACCAGCCAGTGTTTCGAATTATTATTTCCCCCTTGAAACTTTCCTCCTCGTTGATTAACCCAAACTTCAGCTTCCATAAATTCATAATCTTAATCGTCCGCTGCGATTTATCACGCTGCGACTTTTTCTTTGGACAGCGAACGCAATAACGCAGTAGCTCAGACTGTTGGTTATATATAAGATTCTCACAATTTGAATTACAATTCTAAATTTAATTATAATTCCGGTTATATTCGCGATGACGTCGAATTCTGACGATGGAATTTCTAAACGTTATCCCGAACCACGCGATGTTATCGGTTTCACGTTAAATTTAGGACAACCTGCGGCTGATGATGAAATTTAAGCGACAATGTCTGAAATTTCGATCAATCGCGGAAAGAAAACTATTTTTCGCAAAGCACGATCGTTAATTTACGAAAGCCAAATTTATCGTAAGAGATACTATCGTGCACAATATTGGCACAGGGATGTAAAAGTGGGTCGAAGCTGATGATCGCCTAATTGCACCCTCGACGTTCTGCGGTTCGTCTTGAAAATCCAACAATCCTTCCCCTTCGACCGTCAGACTCTCTCTGCTGTCAGAAGCGCTGCTAATAATTTCCTCCGGTTAATTTATCACGCACGATCGGCGGACGTATATTAACACCGGAACTAGCAAAGCGGTCAAAATGACCGGTTTGTATAATTTCCCATAGACATAATTTTACAAACCCGTATATTTAGAGTCCCGAGAGAAATTATATATAAGAGCCTAACGAGAGATTAATATCTTTTGTCAGCTTTTATATTGCGAGCTTTCAGTATCTGTTAATTCCTAAATTAATAAACTTTATTTACATTTATTTTAAACCACGTGGGTCAACCCGTCTGTCATTATTTTTACCTACATATATGAAAGCTCGTGCTCTTTATTCATGCTACAAATCTTCTCCTGTTCCTTGCGTCTCAATTTCTCTACATCATACTAACTTTGGTCGCCGGTAGTTCCGGTCGGTTCGACGTTTTCGTGCGAGCAAACGTCTGGAAAAGTCGAGAGAGAAAATCGGCCGAAAACTCGGGACACGGGGCTTTCGTCGAATAGAATTTCCAGGCTAATGGAGGCGCGAAACGTGGGCCGTGACGGTGAAACTCGAAATTGCCTCGGTTAATCTCTCGATTTTTCGAGAACTGGACAAGGGTGGGGGGGAGGAGGAGAGGGGATGGCAGGAGAGAGACAATGAGGAATGAAATTAAAAGGGGGACGCGAGGCTCGGATCCTTCGATGAAACGCGAGACTCCTGGCATTGATCCACCTTGGCGTTCTCTTTCCGATCGGTTGCTTCAATTTATAGCCATTCCCCCCTCTCCTTCACCGGCACAAAAGCATCGTCGAATTATCTCCACCACGTTGGGAAGCAGCCTTCTCTTCCTAGTCTATATATATATATATATATATCTCGTTCTAGTTGCACTAGACAGTTCCTGTGTGTGCACACGGTCTCGCTGTCTCTCTCTTGATACGAAGATCTCCGATGTTCCGATATATTTCTTCGTCTCGAACTTTCATCGGGTCTGTCGATGAGCTCTCCCGGCGGATATAGATCCTTCAGTTCGATTCACGCCTCGCTGAACTTTTTCACGCAATTATTATCAGCTGGCGTCGCTTGTAATTCGGCGACAGAGATCGACAGATTTCTACGATCCGTGCACGCTATCTACTTATTTACGTGCTTCCTTGTCAGTGCCCGCGATTTAATTCGAGTGACTGAAAATTGAAGGGATCGAAGCGAGAAAGATACTTTACGACAGGCGGAATCTGCGATTTGTGTCTTGGTATTTTTGAAAATGAAGTACAGTTGCTGTGCGGTGTTCGACATTTTCAATAAACGAGTTTCTCCAAAGACGAGCCGATATTATTAAAGATTATTAATCTTTCGTTAATTCTTTGATAGCATTAAACAAGCGCGTGATTGATATTCAAGAAGCAAACGATTGTAATGGACTAAATAAAAATGTCCGATTGATGTTCAACGCTCAGGAAACAAATGATTACAATGAAATAAATCGACAAAATATGTTTACAATCAATGCGAGAGAAGAGTATCGATGAAATGAAAATTGAAGACTTTTGACAATGATGAACGAAGCTCAACATGTAAAATCGCTCGTTAGAGAATACTACTTAAATTTTCTAAAACATCACAAGTATTTGTTACATTTTTTCAATCGATAAATTTAAATTAATGAAACCCAAGGGAAAGGGGAGTTCCCAACTCGATACCATTACATTTTTATCACTTTATTTAATCAGTCCGTCGTCATACTCACGCGTGCGTAGAAATTTCCCGTTAGAACATTATTTCTGCTGAATGTAAAAATTCGTCGAAACATTCCCCCTCGCACGTGATTAAATGTTCTCTCGCGAAAACGGAATAGAAAACGGCCGAAAGAGCGTAATTGGATTAAACGGGCGGGCCGCATTATCAACTCGTACCACTAATCGAAACTACGTCAACTGTTTGAATTTATTAGTAGAAATTATCCGCGCCGCGATATACATGTCTCTGCCTGCGAGCGCGTGTGTGCGTGTGTCATGTCACAATAGCAGAGAACGTCCATACGCACGTATGTTTATCGCGGGCTGTTGGACGATCGTCAGTACGTACCAAATCCAATCCTCGTTTCGTCGGACGATAATGAAATTTACACGGATATTGCGTAACGCGCGACGTGGTCCATCGTCCGAATGAAAAACGCGGATGCTCGCGATTGTCGATTCGCGATGAATCGATGACGCAGTGTTTCGCCGCGGTGTTTCCGTTTCTTCTCCCCTCGAGAGCTTTCCTCCCCTCGCTCATCACGATATGTACACACCGCCTTTCCGATAATCCTGTTAATTTTCTCCCTTTGTCCTTGCGGAGCGCGTATCGCCGTCTTCGCGGACGTGCTTCGCTCGTTTTCCACGCGGATCGGGAAAAATTCAGTTAATCTTCATCAGTTCAGTTTCCCATCGATTGCGATCTTATGGAATCGATCCTCTTTGCTAGAAGTTCCCTTTGATTTCGAAAACATGGCAAATATGGAACTCCAAGTTGAACTATTCAGATCGTTTATAGCTCGACGTGAGACTCAAAGGGAACTGTAGTTCCGTGTACTTTACTTTGCTATACTTTTTTTTTTGCACGACTTTCAGAACTTGCAGAACTCTGCGATTTTTCATTTCAGAGGTCCTTTTGACGATTTTAGAAACAATACAGTGCGAAACTAACGACAAGTCGGTCACAGATTGAGAAATAAGGGTCGAAGGATACTTTCCATGTTTCTCGCGCGATCTTTGAATAAATTCCGAAAGAGAAGAGCTCCTCTGGCAATTTTGAAAATTTCTTTCTTTTCTTTAAACGATAAGTCCTTTTTTTGTAATACTGATTCTCAAATGTGCTACAAGTAACTATAGCGATTGCAATTAAATTACAAGAATCTAGGAAATTACATTTTTTATAAGTCAGTAAGAGCAGTAATTTAATTTCCAGTGTCATTTTTGTACTCGGTACCTAGAATCGCGTCGCATAATCACTGGCCAATTTTGCGCAAAACACGGAGAAACGCCATTTAAACGAATCTGTCGAGAAACAAGCAGATCATGTAACAGCAGTTCACATAATAGGATTTTCCGAGCTACCTATGATATTTAATGGATTTACGTAATAACGGGAGTTTACGTCCAGATAACAGAGAATTCATTTAACCAAGCGTTAACTAAATTTTCGAAATAGATGGAGTTTGTATAGACGAAACGTTTCGCTGCAATTCGAAAGAGGCCACTCGTTTTTCGTTCGACATCGCGCGCGGATTCCACGAATTTATTAACC
>KQ435727.1:1673531-1686111 GCA_001276565.1 Melipona quadrifasciata | reverse complement strand
TCGCGCATTCCTAGAATTCTATATACGCGAGTAAATGTCACGTATTTTGTATTTATTGTGACCAAATGGACAATCAACGTCCAGTCGGACGTTATCCCTGGTGTTTCGAAACGAGTATGCTCTTCCATTGAGCCTACCCTGCTTGAGTTTCTTCAAATCGCTGATGATATCTACTAGAAAGATAAAAGGAGCATAGAGAGACGATCAGTAATAATAAACGAAAGAGAACGAAATTTCACGAACTGGCATAATTGGAAATTATCCCGTCACCCGTTGTACTTTGCAATTTACGTGGAATTTTTAAGACAAAATCAAAGAGACACCCGCTGAAAGGTACAATTGACAATTGGAATGTAGAAATGATCAATGCTAACGAGCGAAAGAGGAATTTTAAATTAAACCGTGCCGAGGAAGTAACATAAAATACTGAAATTAGCACAATTAGAAATTATTGCGTTGCTCGCAGTATTTTGTAATTTGCAATCAGCGCCGGCAGATTTTCATTTATTTCGATCAACTGCGAGATGCGATCTCAAAGTGTTGGCAGAAATTGAAGAAAACGATTAAAAAAAATCATCCGAATCGTGCAAAGTGACACGAAAATCAAGTTTCTCTGGTATCGATCGCTTCGTTCACTCAAAGACGTTGAAACAGTCCACGTCGAGTCGAAGCTCAACGAAATCAATCGGAGATCGATCCGAGCACTTTCCACGGGCTCGAGCTGTGATAAGATCGTCCATCGATAAGCTTATCGCGTACCAAGTAAATCACAGTCTGTTGGGAAAGACTGTGGTTTTATTTCTCTCTATTCTCTCCTCTTCGTGACAGACACCACCGATGGTCAAACAGCGATATTAATAAAGAACGAACAGTAAATTGTTACATACTTCAGGTGCAAAAATTGTATTTGAACAATTCGGTGAACCGCTGCAAATAAGGGATGCAAAAAGTATGACGTGAAAAGAGAAACAGAAAAGATTCAATTTCTTTTCTCTACTCCCTTTTCTTCTCCATAGACACCACCAATTATCAAACAGTGAAATAATGTAAATTAATTGTGTGATTGTTTTAAGTTGCAAAAGTCAGATACGACGTGGATGACCACAAATTCAAACAGAAGATACAAAGAAAAGCTCCACGATGTGAAAAAAAAAGAAGAAGAAATAATATTTCTCGCGTTGTAAAACACTTCAATTTTCTCGAGCTTCATAAAATCGTAGGATCTACAATACGTACAATGCAGAAGCTCGCTGCGAAAAGAATTCCTGCGAAGGCAGTTTCTTCCGCGCTATGAAATACACCCAGTTTTTTCCCGAAAATTTTACAAAACCGTAGAAATCCGGCTGGAGGTGAGAGACGAAAGAAAGTATCGAGAAAATTCTTCGAATTCCTCGGCCCGCGGTATCACAATGATAGGAATTCAATGGAATCGAACAACGTCGCGATCCCCATGGGACTGGGGAAATAAATTACGAATGAAATGTTGCGTTAACGGGGCTGCTGGTTTTCGTCTTCTTTTCCTCTCTTTTTTTTTCCCTCGCATCGATCGACGACGCTGCTCGAGCGCGCGAGTCCTGTGTTTCAACCGTATTTGCGGAGGATATCTTCCTTCCGATGGATGAGAACGACGCAGAGAACGACGCCGGCAGCATCGAGGCTGGAAGCTTCGAAGGTCGACGGTAGAATGTTGAAACAAACGAGCCGGGCAAGTGGAATGAAACGAAAAGATAAAAGAGGACGGCGACAAACGATCCTCCTCTAGGTGTAATTTACCGAGGCGAGAAGAAAATAAATGCTCCGCCGTGATAGAGGAAAATTCTGACGTTCGAAGATGCGGGATTCCCTCTCCGATCGCTCGCCACGAGTCCGCGACAGGCGAGACTTCTTTTATGAAAGTTCGCAGCTGCCGCGACAGCCAAGGGTAGGCTGACAGTGAATTCAGTGAAACAGGTCGATAGTCTACTACGCAGGATCATGTCTAACAGTAGTACCGCAAAAAGGGAAACAGAGAAAAGGAAGGAAGTATCAGCAAGGGTAATTTTTGCCGACGGTGTCTTCAAACGAGTCTTCAAATCGCGGGAACACCGATACGAAGGGAATAGGGATTTTCAGGGAAGTCGTCAGACGTAAAGTAGGACACGCGCGAGTCGTGACTGTTAAATTTGTCAAAACGTTGTCTTAAACATTGCATTTACGAAATACAGAACGAGAAACAGGAATTTATCATTGAGAATAAAATTTGAAACACTACGAAAGGTCCAATTAAAAGTTTTGAAATTATGACACAACAAAAGACGGACGTAAGAATACCGTCATAGTTTTCCCCAAAAGAATGAAACAGAATTGAAATATATCGCGCAAAATTATTCTCGACATACTCTATGTTATATTTCATTTATATTCTCAAGTGACTTTTTCTTAAATATAAATGATTTTTTATTACGAAATTCAAAAAGTCCACAGGTCGTAACATTGGCCTTGGAAACAATGCTACAATTTCATTTATCTGAAATCTTTGAAATTGCAAACTTTTCGAATATTCCCGTTTCTTCTCACTACTCTGAGCGATCCACGATCGCACCGGAGGAATTCTGTTGCATGCCATTCACCCAAGTTCGATTCACTGCCGATTCCTTATCGACTGATGCAGGGAGTTCGAGGGACTCGCTCGCGAGACCAGACGACGACACCGAACTTTTATTTGGCTAGACTGGATGGCGCCCTGGCTCCGAGTTCCTGCCCGTTACCGGGAACAGAAAGCTAGGGGCGGTATTATACACGCTGGAGGGAAGAGCGCGGAGCAACGGAAGCGAAGGGATCAGCCGAGACAGATGAAACATTTATCGTGCGTAAGGGTGAGCAATCGGCGACGATAAATGCACGCGCGTCAACGAACTGAAACCGCGGCCGCGCCAATGAGTCACTACGGACGAGTCCGTCGTCGGGGGCGGATTTCAGAGTTTTGACTTTTGTATAAATTAACGGGGGAATTTCTTTTCAATTCGCCAATGAATTCACATTTCGACGATAAATTTCGGTCGCGAAATTTTGCGAATTTGCAGGCAGAATCGTGTTCAAGGAATCCCCGCTGATTTGCAAATTTCACGGATTCGCAAAGTACGATGGAGATATTGTACGGGCGTACAGACTTGAATTTTGAAAATTTAAAAATCTTTCAGACAGAATTGCGGCAGTTTATATACTAGTCGCAATCGATCAGATCTTTTCACGGAAAGGAGCACGGTAATTGTCAATTTAATACAAGAAACAATGCGCAGAGTAAGAAAAATTACAATTTCTCATTTCTTTTCCAACGAAACTTAGACGAACGAAAGAACAGAATTAAAGAATTTTATGCGTTGGTATGTTTAGTGTTGTAACGTGCAGTAAAAATTGCTACAGTGTAACATACTTTCCCTCGGAGAAAAAGAACAAGAAAGACAATCAACCCTCCTCTTCAAGAAAGAAACACCCACATTACCCGACAAAGGACTCCGCCGGACTTCCCCCCCCCCCCAAAAAAAAATTCTTTCACATTCATCCCCCTGTCCCAACAAACAAAATCGATGAGACGAGAGCGAGCACTTGGATCCTCGTGTTGGCCTTCGCGGTGATCCTCGGAAGCGGCCATTAGCGATGCTCCTTGGCGGAATCGCGATCGTGTCATTGTCATGCGGTCAGATCGAGTGTGGAGGATCGGGAAAGCTGCTGCTGCGGCGGAGGAGGAGGAGGAGGAGGAGGGGGGAGGGAGGAAGGAGGGAGGCTGGGGCGAGAAAGTGAAGGAGGGAGACGCGATGTCTGACAGGGGCGCAAACTCGTTTCGGTGGCGGAAGAGAGGGTTAGCTCGGCAGCGGCCAAGAGGGGACGCGAAGACGAGCCAGGGGCTGGAAGGGCGCTCAGATGCGGCGCGAGTGGGGGTGAGTCGAGATTGGCTTTTCGCGAGCGTGAAATTCAGTAGTACGCTACCACCCACGCACGTAGTACGCACGTTCGCTCCACGTGTGCCCCGAACACGAACGAGAACGATTGCCGATTCGCCGCGAGTTGCCAGCATCGAGTAGAGGCGTCTCGGTGCGTCGTCCGGCGACCTTCCAGCGGACTCGAGAGGACAGACTGAAGAAATCCGTGGATCCGAGCAGTTCATCGATCGTCCAAACGGATCAGGGGGAACGTAGATCGAGGAGAGGGCGAGAGAAGATCGTAATTGAAGTTGGAAGAGGTCGTAAAGTGTACGTATCTCTGTATCTTCCTCTGTATCAGTGCTCCGGTGATTTCCAGCAGACTCGAGAGGGTAAGCCGAGGAAATTTGTGGCTTTTTTTTGGTACGTCATCGATCGTAGATTGAGGAGAAGCGAGAGAAGAGTTGGAAGAGATCGTAGCTCGTTATTAACGAGCAACTGGCAGAAGAATCAAGCGACAGTTTTGGATCTGGATCCGGAGGGAGCGTCGATAAAGTTTCGGAAGAGAAACAAGGAAGGATCCCTCTGCACCGGGTGGATCGAATCGAAGCACGAAGAGGAACAAGATGAGAAGGTTTCTTGTTCGATGAAGCTCGGGCCCGGAGCTTCGAGTCGAAGAAATGGATCGAGAAGTTGCACGATTATCCGGCTGATCGACGCGTCGGCGTTCCTCCCGCGGCAGAAATCTAAAATGAAAATCCGCTCGACGGGACGAGAAACTTCTTCGAGTGGCGCGGCGACGACGCTGCCTCTGCGAGCCGCAGCTGAGAATCCTCGTCGTTGGCACCTTTAAGAGCATCGTTTCCGGGCGATCGAGAACCAGCCGTCGTCTTTGACAAACTCGTAAGTTCCTGTTGCTTCTCTGTCTTGAAACTTTATTGAATTATCCGTCGCTGAATTGATTCCGATTTTGAGGAGATTTGACTTCATCTTTGGGAGATGGTTCTTGAACGATCGTGAATCAAGCACAATCTTCGTCAAACTCGTAAGTTTCTGTTATCTCTCGATCTTGAAATTTTATTCAATTTTTTTGTGAATTGATTTCTGAATTAATTTCGTTTCGAAGAGGTGGTCTGGTCTGATCTTTAAGAGACGGTTCTTGGACGAGCGCGAGTCATCCATAATCTTCGAGAAACTCGTAAACTCCAGTTATTTTCTCGTTTTGAAATTTTTAGTAAACTACATATATATATATATATATATATACATATCGAGCTCGCGCGTGTTTCTTTCATTTGTTGGTTTGGTGAATTAATTCCGTACCGAGCAGACGTAGCAGAAACGAAGAGAAAGAGCGATCTAAGGGGGGGGAAAATAGGGGATGTTTGTAAGGATTCGGGAAGCTGCGAATCTCCGGTTAAAAGGGGTAACGTTCCGCAGATTTAATAGGCCATAGCGTTTAGTAGCCCTGCCAGGTTTCGATTTTACGTGGCCGCGATCGCTCGGCTGCCGGGGAAACCATTGAAAGTCAGTGCGCAATTAGCGAAATTCACTGTCGGGATCACAAAGTTATTTCGGGACCGGCTGATTTCCAATTAAACCGAACCCCGAACACTTTGCTCTTTGAAATAGTAATTGCGGATGAAATGTTAGGAAGGAACGAGCGATCGCGTACTTCGTTTATAATTTACATTCAGCCTTTGATTACTGAAACATCATTGGATTATATCATAGATGTACAGCTACGAATAACTGCTGTCATTTACATTCGATCACTGCAGTTTTTACTGCGTTCACTTTTCACTTTACGTTTTTCGTGGTGGAAATTAATAATGAAATTGAGTTGAGTTATAAATCCCAAGATTAAATAATAACTATATGTAATAAATACAATTTAATAAACAATAAATTAATAAATAATAAATAATTTAATTACTGCTTGTTAATGATAGGAAATATTTGACCTGCAAAGACGTATTCATCAATATATGTGCAATTGACCAAAAAATTATATCATCTTCTTTTATATTCTCGTCTTCAACGTTCGTTGACCATTTTTACTTTAACGTTTTAGCAATGGGAGGTGCTGCCAGCTCTCGAGAAAGGAAACGCCGATAATTCGAGGGATTGCGCGGAAATTAATACACACTCCATCTTTCTCGCGAGCGATGGTTCTTATCAATTACGCGAGAGAAACACGCGTTCCCGTGCACAGTGTAATCTTATCATTGCATTCAAAGCACAGCCCGCCGCGTAATCTTTCCGTAACAAGGCAAACGTATGAACGTTCGCGAGCGAGCGAGCCCTGCCAGTTTCGCCTATTAATTAATTCACAGCCGCTGATACAGCGAACGGAGATTACCACACAGGATGCAGATTTTGGAGATCTGGCTCCATCCAAATTGTGTTTCGTCTGATGGCTAGTCGGACAATAGCCGGGGATATTATCACCGGCAACATTCACGTGTCACAAGAGCATGTCGCAACTCCAGAGATCAACGTTTCTTGCTCTGACGTGCATCATCTATCGATAAAATCCCATCGGAGAGATCGAAGTGCAAGGAAGAGAACTGGAAGAGAACTTTACAAAGAGATTATTTTGTAAATTTTTACCAGAATATTTTGTAATTATGTAACGGAATCGTTTAAACTTCTAATATTTTGCAAATTTTATATTGCTAATAACATTTTTCGAATACTTTGTAATTTTGTAACAGAATCGTTTCAATTTCTAAAAATGCAAATCGTAGGATCTTGACGAAAGTATTAAGAATTGGTCGTTTGCCTAATTAACTCGAATTATTTTGGATTCGAGTGATTTGTTTAGAGAAATTTCGAGTTGTAACATAACGGGTGTTGAAACACACGGATCGGTAACGCACCCTCGATGCTTGCTCAATTCACTCAGAGTTTTTCTTTATCCGTAAAGCACAAAGAGAATCGATACTTTTTTAAATGAGAAAATCGAGAAGAAACGATCAGCCGAGAGATTAAACTCTGCTGTCGAAACACAAATCCCAAAGCTGGAATTTTCTTTTGGAAACCAGCTAAACCGGTCGATGTTCGTGCCGCTTGACATTACTTTACAGCTTCTCTCGAAACGTAGAAATTCACGAACTATAGAGAGAGTATGGTTCGTTCGCGAGACAGGTGATTACAGAGTCTGGCGTTCGAAGAATTTCTCCCCTACTCTTTTCTTCGTTAGGGAATCCTGTTATTCAACCGATCGAGATAAAGAAATGAAATTCTCGTGACAAACGGGGGATCGTTGATTTCATCATCGCCGAAGGGAAAGTATCAAAGAATGCGAGGACGCGGTGTCACCCGTAACTCTTATTCACGGGAAATTACGCAACCGTCTCCACACGTAATACCGGCGAATATTGAGAGAACGTGGAGCCGCGGCGTTACACTTTTCAGGAATGTAATCAAACGGAATGACGAGAACGTCAGACGCAGGGGACGGTGCTCGAAACGTCGGCTTCCATGTCGGCGTGTCTGCCCCAAGTGCTCGTCGATCATGCGGGTTGAAATTAAAAGGACGCAGACTCGCAATCAGCCCAGTGAATATTAATAGTTTCAATATTCGGATACTCGACTCGAGAGATTTATCCGCGGGGATAAATTTTAGCCGAAGAAAGTTCCCTTTCGTCGGAGATTCGAAATCGAACGATGAAACGCGGTGAAATTGAAAGCAATAGCATTCTCAATTACTCTGGCATGTGGATTTTATGACGTTTATTTTGAAAAATTGAAAGTTGCAAAAATGCGTACCTAGTGTAATATACATGAAATATACTTGAGATATCCAGAATAGGATATATCATAATACTCAGTAGATTACAAATTTTTCGGGGGATTTTATTTTTCTTGGCGCTCGTAAAAATTTAAAAATCCGCATCCTACTAATTATATACGAGACAGTTAATTGACCGGAACAAATTTTAAAACGCGCAAAATCCGCATGGTAATTATGTACGTATTATAAAACAATGTTGATCTGTAGAACAAGCTTCAATTAATCGCTTCTTAAAATACCAAGTTTGGAAACCTTCTCGAAACAGGCTAAACAAAACGGGTACTAATAGGATTTTGATCTTTGCGAGGATTACATTCCATTCGAAGAATATCCCCTATTTTTCCTTTTGCTGGGAAATCCGCGGAAAGTGGATAAAAATAAAGAAATGAGAAATGGGCGCTTCGTAAGTCACCGCGTTACGTATACGCAGGTCTACGGTTTGAGAATAAAAGAGATTAAAAATACTTTTCGGCAAAACAGAGACGAAAATAAATGGGGTTAAACTTTCCAAAATCTCACGTGCAAGATAAATCGTTTTCGCACGTTTCGGGCGACGAAGGAAAGGGAAGAATTTTATCTTTCGTTTCTGCAACTTCCGTTTCTGTGTTTTAATTTTCTTTCTCTCTCTTTCTCTCTCTCTTTATTTTTTTTCTTTAATCGAGTTACGACTGCAAACGTTCCTCGCCGAGTTGCACCTCCGGCTAAAGCTCACCATCTGGCCAACTTTCTTTAAGTAAGAAGTTGAAGTTAAGGGAAATTGCCAGAGTACGAACTTACCACTCCTTCATTTTTCTTTTTTCCCTCTTTTCTCTTCTTTTCCTCCCGCTGAAGCCAGCGAGCGACAATTTCGTCCCCACGGAATTAATTTCGAGCTTCTTCGTGACCGCGCTTCACACGTGTCTGGTCCCCGCGTTGAACGGGGAGAATTCGGTGTCAGCGGCGAAATTTTTAATTTCAGAAAACCGCGGGCAAGCACGAAGTTTCTAACGCCGGGGGAAATCTACGAAGAAAAATGCACCTTTAAACGGCCGAGTTGTTACGTCCGCTTGCACGGATTCAGAAACTTGTAATTAGACATTAGCGGGGGGAATTTATGGGAAATTGAAAGATTTAAGGGACGCGCGAAGGAAATGCGAGCCTAAATAATTTTTACTTGGGCTCCACCGTAAAATTAAACGAACGTACCTGCCAAAGTTACTGAACTCTTCGAGCGATTCTTTGTCAAGTCACTTTAAAAATCTTTCGGCGATACATTAATTTTATACCGTGCGTATAATCGAATTTTAATTGGATTGCAATATATTTCACGAGATAACGTCTGAACGATATCCAGAAAATTAATTCGCGCAGATTCGCGGCGTTTTCTGGAGGACGCACTCCACCACACTTGTTGATGAACAAGCTTTGACTCTGAGTGAAAAGCGACTGGTTTCCCATAATGGTCGAAGGGTCAAGGACTCTCGCGCGTAAAGAGACGAAAAAGGGTCACGTTTTTGCCCTCTTATCGACGGACGTTTAATACAGAATGAAAGAAAGAGAGAAAAAAAGGTACTCGAAAGCTGAAAGGCCGCGGCAACAGAATGTGGGCTGCGTTATAAAATGGCGGGGTCCAGATACGGGCGAACGGAGATCCGTCCCTTTACGAGTCCGATCAAATGTATCGGATGTCCCTTCCTTTTCTTCTCGTTCTCGAGCTTCCGAATTACTAATGCGTTCAACAATCTACCGTGGACACCTCTATCTTTCTCTTAGAACGAATCTCGCGGTGAAATAAATTCTCACCACTTGCTTCGTCTTTACCGTTGCGTCACAGCGACGCGGACAGATGATAATCTTCTCTTTCACGGCCAGAGATCTCTTTGAGATCCTCTTACAATTGAAACGATATAACCTGGGGGGAAATTTTACAAGCTTCCGATTGCAGATGGAAAAATTTTCTCGCGAAACAACGAGAGAGAAGAGATAAGATATGTTTCATTCAGATTTGCATCTTGTAACCTGCAAACTGGAAGATTCGTGGAGGGCACCATAAACACGAGAATACATATAAAATACACAAAACCCACTGCTCGCAGTAGTATCTGGGAAAAGAAACTC
The DNA here is from genome assembly GCA_001276565.1 of Melipona quadrifasciata. Classification (NCBI taxonomy): domain Eukaryota; kingdom Metazoa; phylum Arthropoda; class Insecta; order Hymenoptera; family Apidae; genus Melipona; species Melipona quadrifasciata. The sequence goes on along the minus strand of KQ435727.1, from coordinate 1,676,316 downwards.
TGCATGAATTTAAAACGGAGTGCAAAAATATCCAGGATAGTTTTAGAATCTAACGATATTCTTCTTGATATCGAGGAAGTGGCACTTGAAATTTCGAATTGATTTCTCGAGAAAAAGTTGAGATTGTTCGGGGGAATTTCACTCGGAGAACACGACACACGAAAGATCGAACGGAAGTTGGAATTTGCTGCTGGTCGAAGCAACCTCTTCTTTCCTCTGTTTTCGCGTCTTTTTTCGACGTTTCAACTCGAATGAAGCGAGAGCTAGGCTTTTCCACGCGGAATGCTTCCGCTACAGCAGTCGAACACTTCTCGAGAAAAAAAGAAAACGTTGCTCTCGGAGTCTCGCGATTTCTACGATTGAAATTGCGCCTAGATTAAACAGACGTTCATTCCAATTTCAATCTTGATCACTCGAATTACGTTCTAATTCCTCTAATTTATTTGAAATTTATTTCTCAAGCCTCGGAATCGAGAGGAATTGTAACTTTAATGAAGACAAATAGTAGATTCTTTGCGCGTTCAGTCTCCCAGAGATTAAATTATCAATAAAATTAGAATTTCAATTCAATTTCTATTAGGGATACCCATAAGTAATGTCCTTTTTTTTTTTTTTTTGATACTGTGCAAAATTTTATTTTATTTTACTTAAGAGTTAATGCAGCTTTGAGCTGTAATACAATTTTGACAGCTTATTGGATTTGAAGAAGACGACATTACTTTGTATTAGGGTACCCCTAATATTTCTTCAAACGAAGTTAAGAATTTGTCTGATCCAAAATTTGTTCAACTTTTCAATGATATCGTTGCGTTACGTAAAACTGTAATGGTTAAATCTAAACTTCACTTTTGCTAACGAAAATTCAATCAAGTTGAAAAGTCTCAAAGCCCAAATTAAGTAAAAGCCTAAGTTCTTACGAGCCGTATACCGTCGAAAACGTATTTTCTGCGTTGTAACGTTGCAACGTGCGTGAAACGACCGCGTGAAGTCAGATATCGTGGTTACGACTCGGATGAAAGAAACAGGAGATCGATCGTGGGAAAGTCACGACACCCATGGGGGTGGGCTCGATCTCGTAAAAATTTTCTTCCCCCGTGTCGTTTCTCGCAGCGCGTCTACGAGCGTGTAAGACAACGCCGTGCCATATTTTACGAGAGCAGATGGAACCGATACTACGTGCGTGGGACTTGGCACCGAGGTGCTGTCGGTCCTTACAGGTTGAAACACTTTTAAATTGCAGTGTGCAGGATCTGATAGAAATTGTATTCTTAAGTCTCCTTTCAGTCCCTTTCTCAAATAATTACAGACAGCTACGAAAACCACGTAATCGTAACGTTTCACGTTGTACAAACGTAACAGGTTGAACGAGTTGAATTATGAATAACTGCAGATGAATTCTCCAAGTAACAAGTAAATTTCCTTTAGAGAAGAATTTTGCGATTAGACGCTGCATTCAATAAAATTAATTGGCAAAAATTGTACCAATTATAGTAACAATATTTACTGTATACGTATATAGATTGAATTTTTCCTAATATAATATATTTAGGTGAGTCGCATCTCAATTTGAAGAGGAGCAAATTAGGATAAATATATATATTTTTTTCGATTTGAAGAGGAGCAAACAAAAGTTCGTATTACAGGAATATTCGAATAATAAAAATTTCTCCACTACGCGTGACTCTTCATTTACGTAATGAGAAATCACTTTCAGATAATGAATTCAATCGACGAATCGTTCGCTCGATCGAGCGTCAACGCGTTGAACGCCAGCGCGATACTTGCCACGCACTTTTCTCCTGACGGGGAGCGATCAATTTTTTTTATGAAATATTAAATACGTTGAAATGAAAAAGAATTTTTCATTTTACGGTATTATCTGGTACTATGTTATTTAACGTTTTTATTTTTTTTCATCTTATATTTTAATCGTTTGAAAATATTTATAGCAGCGGTAATGCCAGTGACCGAAATTGAAATTTCGTTTCAAAATCGTTTGAAAATATTTATAGCAGCGGTAATGCCAGTGACCGAAACTGAAATTTCGTTTCGTTATAAATGAAAAACTCAGATAAACGCAGTCCCGCTGTAATTACGTTAATCATACTCTGAAATTTTTTCTTTTTTTTTCCTCTTTTCATTGAAATTTAAAAACCCGAAGTTTCATTTAATTAAAAAAAAAAAAACGAAAAAAAAAACTCGTTTGAAATCTTAAAAATTCAATTTAACTTGGTAACATTTCATTTTGCTCCCTTTCGCGCCGTGCTTATTTCGCGCGCTTCCGCGACAAACATTCGCTAATAACGATATTTCGAAAAGGTGGCAAACATCAATCTCGACAGGAGGAAATTAAGGCCGGGGATTCCCCGTTCGTCAATCGTCAGGGATTTCGAAATTGAAATCGAGCCACGCTCGCAACGAAGAGGAAAAAGAGGGGGAGGGAAACAGAGAGAGAGAGAACCGATACAGAAACGAGTGGAAGCGAGAATTCGCTTTGGTGGAAATAAAAAACAAATAAGCTCACGGGTCGTTTGTTTGCGCTCCTTTGCGAGCCGGGGGCCGCGTCACCGATGCAAATTCCCCGCGATATTCGCGCGAAAATAGGCTGTCAGGAAGCGGAGGCCGGTCCACGTGTCACCGTGTCCACGCATGACCGATCAGCGCCGACCGTGAAATAAATATGAAAAGTTGTAGCCTGATTTATGACTGGCGGACTGCTCGTCTGTTGATTTATGACGCTTGCCCCCGGAAAGCGTCGGCTTTATTTTCTATCTGGCACGGTGCT